>MU192118.1:0-26530 GCA_016904865.1 Pissodes strobi
AATATTATTTATTTCAATATTAATGTTTTCAGAAAAATAAGAAATTTTAGTTTTGTTGCTACCAAATAAAATAAGTGCTGATTTATTAGCATTTAATTTTAAGTTATGGTTTTGGGCATATTCAGTTATATTATTAATATCTCTATTAAACATTTGCTGAAATGCAGGAAAATTGCTTTTGGAAAAGGACAGGTAAACCTGGGAGTCATCAGCGTATTGCTGAATTTTCGAATGTATAAGAACACTGTGCATATCTGCTACATACATAGAAAAAAGTAGTGGCCCCAATATTGATCCCTGTGGAACTCCGGCTGTCATAGGCAAAAAGCTAGATTTCATTTTGATACCATCGTTATTTTTTAAGCAAACACAATGTGCTCGATTCTCAAGATATGATTGGAAAAAATTAATAGTATTTTCAGCTAATCCAAAAAATTGTAATTTGGCTAAAAGCATCTGGTGGTTAATGGTGTCGAATGCCTTACTGAAATCTAGGAGTGCGGCGCATGTTATCTCCTTTTTGTCCATGTTAGACCTAATGTCATTAACAAATTTTACAAGAGATGTGGTTGTACTATAGTGTTTTCGAAAGCCAGACTGACAATCAGGAATTGCATCTATTGATTTTAAAAAAGTTGTTAATTCATTAATAATATGCTTTTCTAATATTTTTGAAGTTGCCGCTAAAATGCTGATTGGCCTTAGGTCCTTAATATTTTTTGGATTTGAACTTTTAGGTAATGGGATAATATTTGCAAGTTTCCATATATCCGGATAAACATTTTCCAATATGCAGCTATTAATAATGTTTAAAAGGGGTTTTTTGATAAAAGTAAAGCACACCTTAATGTCGCGTATTGATATTGCATCTTCACCAATTGCATTTGTTTTTATGGAGGATATAATTTTAATTAAGCTTGATTCATTTAATAAAGGTATTGAAAAATTATTTATAGTATTGTTATATGTATTTTGTTTATAAAAATCTATTTTTTCATTTGAAGATGTATCCACCTCATTACTGATATTAGAAAAAAAATTATTAATTTTAGTTACGTCAGCCAGGTGAGATGGTATCTCGGGTTTAGAATTATAAGTTATATTCAGTTTTTTAGCAGTATCCCAAAATTTCTTATCCTTTCTCGACGACATTGTGTTAAAAAATGCAATTTTTTCTCTAGCAATCGCGTGTTTGGTATAGTTGCGTAATTCTCTATAATATTGTAAGCGTGTTTCATTTTTATGTTTAATATAACTTCTATATGCTTTGTCCCGCAATTTCATTAAAAGTTGTATATTAGGTGTAATCCATGGTGTGTATTGCTTTTCAGTAACTCTTTTACGACAGACAGGAGCATGTTTATTAATTAAATTCAACATATAAGAGTTAAACAGCATTAGTTTTGCATTAATATCTCTAGTGTAGTAGATATTGTGCCACGGTACAAAAGATGCATCAAATTCAAGCTCGTTATAATTAATTTCATTATAATTTCTATATTCCAAAAATATCTCCTTTACATCAACAGTTGAATCAAATACACCATAAAGCAAACAGTGATCAGATAAGGATTCTGAAATAGGTAAAATCTTCGTAACCATAGGACAAAAATTTTTATTTGTAATAATAACATCTAGAAGAGTGTTAGTTTGGCTATTAATACGAGTAGGTTCTAAAATATGTTGTTCAAGGTTAAATGACTGAAGTAAACTGACAAGTTTCAATGTAGAGTTACTAGGTTGCAGTAAATCAACATTAAAATCACCTGTCAGGATTACATGATCATAAAAGGGCACTGACAAATTTAGAATATCTTCGAAACAGTCAAAAAAGTCATTAATATCAGAGGAGGGAGGGCGGTAGATTGAGGCAAAAAATATTTGTTTCTTTTTGTGTTCAAACTTAATACTAATAATTTCACAAGCATTATTTGTGTTATTTAATTCTATTATTTGAAATTTTAAGTATTTTAAGTATTTATTCGGTTAATATGAGTGAATATTGCCCTTCTCTCCACACAAAATTCGAACATTTTTGAAGAAACCAAGAAGGCTACCGGCAACAGTTACATTAAAATATCGTTGCATTGAACATAAGCACGAAACATATGAAATTTCAGATCTTTTACAAATAAGGCCACTAAAACCTCATACCGGGTGGTCAACTAAGAATGGCAGGCTATATCTCAAAAACTAGTTATCATAGAGCTTTGGGTAAAAACGCTTAAGGGAAAACACTGAAAATTATTTTTAAGTTTCTAAAATGCCCGCTTGAGGGCGTAACAGTCATAACCAACTGTAAAATTTAGATTTTCTTCGTATTTTGACTGATTAAGGGGTAACGAAAATATCTGCATTATAATTCTTACACATCTCCTGATAATTTTTGTTTGCAGAATGAAAACTAATATTTGTTATGATTGATAATAATATTTTATTGTTGCATATTTGTTAATTTTTAATCAAAATATTTGTTAAATAATAATATTTTTGTCAATAGTCAAGCCTACCTAGGTTAGGAGGAATAACGTTGGCAGATATCATAAAGTTTGCGTGCATTCAATGATTAAAATTCGAATTTCTTGAAGACCAAGCGGTTTATCGATATCAAACACGTAATGCTTTTTTTTTTCTTAAAAATAAACAGTTCATTAGATTTTTTATTCAAAATCGCGATAAAGTTTTAAAAACATCGAAGCATCGTTGCCATCCCTAATTATCATTGCATTGAAAATAAGCACGAAACACATCAAACACACAGGTGGAAATTTCATATTTATTTTCCAAATAATGCCCCAAAAATATCTCATGCACTATAAATAGCTGCAATCTAAATGTGATTGATATTTTATCGCCATTATAATTTTTGCGATTTAGTTTTCTAAACCATACTTGCTTTCTTTAATGATTCGAATTTTGTGTGGACACAAGGTCAATCAATATTCATATTGAATGAATATTAATTATTATTATTGAGATTTTAAATATTATGCTGGTATTTTAGCAGTAAAATACTATATAGTGTGGTAAAATTACGATAATTAGGATTTAACAGCAATCGGTCTACCGAAAAACTATCCCAAAATCCGATTTTTTTTCGAGTTTTGATTTCTTTTACTTATATTTTTGGTTAGGTAAGATATATCGAGATGCTTTCACTGACATGTTAGGCTCTCATTTAGCTGTCTTTTGTTTACAAAGAAAAAAATGATATCATTGCATTAAAATGTTTCTGTTAAAATCTGACTTACTTGCTGTTATGCCAGAACACGCCCTCTAGCGGCTAGGTCAGAAATCGCAATGACCCCACTCAAGGCACGGTTGATAGCCTAAAAAAAGGGCTTTTCAACGACTACAAGCTTATTAAGTCCCGTTCAGCCATTTTGAAGTTACTGACACTTATTTCCGAAAATGTTCGAACACCACCTCACCACTTTCCTTTAAGAGATAGAGCAAAAAGTGTTTTACAAAAAAGAATCGAATTTATATCAGCTCTAAAATATCAATGCATTCTACTAGCTTTAATTTAAGAAACATTTGCAAAAACGTGCTTTAAAATTTAAGATAGCTCGTACGCCTCCTGGCGGCCATTTTGGGAACTTAAAAATTATTTCCAATATTTTTTCTTGGCCGCTTAACTTTTTACCGTAAGTCTTTACGACATTTACTTTTCGAGATATAGCCGATTGTCATTCTTAGTTGGCCACCCGGTACTTGCAAATTAAAAGGGCGTACGTTAGGATACCGTGCTCATGTAGCCAGTTTTCTCCGGTATGCAGGACATTTCCAACATAACGAAAGTATCAGGTATCCCTCTGGAACGTTATTGGATGTAGTCGTAGATTTAGGTGGTAAAAATGAAGCCTTAAACGTTTTAGTTGTAAGTAGATATAGGGCCTGACGAAGAGATGTGGGGGCCCGGGGCAAAGAAAGAAGTGGAGGCCCTTTCAATTAGTAAATATCTATTGATAATTTTATTTTTGCATTGGAAAAACAAATTTCCGCTATAAGAATATATTTTTTTTTGTCATTGTTATAAAATTTTTGAATCCAAGGTTTGTGGAGGCCCTCAATATGTGGGGCCCCGCCGAGAATCCGGCCCTGAGTAGGTATATGTGCATTATTTTCCTAGTTTTAGATTGCTTTGTTGCAGTTCGCTGTAAAAATCATTAAATCATATGTACTTATGTGTTTGAATTATTTATAGTTATTTGGTGTACTAATAGTTTCTAGTTATTATGTTAGAACATAGATCAAAAGATATGATGATTTTGGGCCAAAATCTTACTACCAAGCGAACATATCATATCATTATCATCATTTATAACATTAAATTTGCCATTTTACCAAAATAAGTTCATCTAAATTTTTATATTCTAAACTTAATCGTTTTAATTAATTTATTATTTCGCGGTAATCGTTATATTATACAAATCGATAGTTTTTTATTACTGTATACATTTTGTGTAAAAGCGAAGTAAATTTAAACAAATTACTAATTAGTTATATCTAAATAATAAGCAACATCTGATGTGTTGAGCTTTTATTAGACGTATACAAATAATATTCTAATATTTCTAGTCCATTCAAAAACCATACAGCCACCTTTTCTGAATCAAAATTATTATTTATATTTATTTAACGACTGAAAAAGAGAAAAAGTCAACATACATAAAATGTTTAGCATTTGTTTAACAGTACAGAAAAGTCGAAGGTGTAGTCACAACAAAATAGACAAAATACTCTGTAGTCTGTATACAAATATTATACATATCTTAATAGTGTCTAAACTCCATATAATTTTCTTTGTTTTTGAAATTAATTTGATTTAGAAATATTATTCATATTTATCTTCGTAAAATATCCAATTTTTAACGCCCTCTGCTGGCTAAACTTTGGAAATATTAAAGGGTATCGATCTATAGCATATAAATTTTTTATTAAATTCCACTGAGGGCTAATTGCTTAACATACTCTTCAAGGTAACGGTTTCGAAATTACGACTGAAATTAATTATTTAATTGTAACTTTGAATGTACAAAGATGTATGTTGTAAATAGTTTACATAAACCCCTACAACTTTTATCTTCAACATTTTTTCCTAGTACAAGAAACAAACAGTTAAAGGGTTAACAATATATAAGACAGGGTCATTTTTATATTTTCCCACCCCCCTTAATTTTTTGTGCCACCGTGTAGAAAAAAGATGCAAATGTGAAAGTTGTAGTGCTTGAGAAGAAGTTCTCAGAACACATATTTTTATCTATACAGGGTGTTGCAAAAAGTGCAAAAAACAAAAAACAAAAAAAAAGATTTTTTTTGTTTTCTGTATTTTTCTCCTCAGAGATCTTTGTTATCCGATAACAAAAATATATCATTTGTCTACATTTGTTTAAGCTATTATTTAACTTTAAAAGTTGACAAAACATGAATTCAAACCAAGCGAAGTAGCCTTGCTTGAAAATCAGGGATTCGATATTTTGTTGTTTTTGCAAGGTAATAAAAATGAACTAGGTACATTAAAAACCTAATGATTTACAACACCTTTTAGAAAACCCGAACAGATCCATAGCAGATGCCCATACGCATTTTGATAAGTCAGCAACCAAAATTGAAAATACCTTAAAGAAGTACGGGTATTATCAATACCTCCTTGTTGTAGGAGGTATTGGTATTATCCTTAAAAAATTATGCCAGTTCAAAAATGATATTTTGTGAAAGTATGTTACAAAGGAAGGAACAAGATCGATATATTTTTAATAAAATATTATGGATTGACTAGTGCAATTTTACAACTGCGAGCATATTTAGTAGGAACACACATTTTTGGGCCACTCAAAACCCACAAGGATTATCGGAAATAAAAATTCAGGGAAGAAGGTTCCTGCATGTGTGTGGTGTGGCATACTAAACGATCAAATTATAAGCCCTATTTTTTATGAAGATTCCCTAACTGGTGAAAGTATTTACATTTTTTAAATTAGAGGTTCTCTTGAATACGCTTCCAATTCGCCAATATGCTCAAATAATATGGCACCAAGATGTTGCCCCATCTCACAATGTTATATCTGCAGCTAATTTTTTAAACAATTGATACGAAACATGGATCGGTAAACGGAGAACCGTCCACTGGCCACCGAACAGTCCAGATCTCACGCCTTTAGATGCTTTTTTATGGGGATTTTTAAAAACAAAGTTTAAGCTCGGAGAAGTGCCAAGAGCTCAGGGCGAGAATTTTATACTACATAAACGGCCTTAACCAGAACAATCCAATTTTTATTACCAATGCAACAAATAAATTAGAAAGCGACTTCCGAGATTGTATCAATAGAAACGATGGGCATATTCAACAATAATTGTAGTACTTAAGTTTTTTATTATCAAACATGTTAAGATACGAATTTGTATTATAATAATAAAAAATTATTAAAATATTGATTTATTTTATTTAAATCAACTTTTAAAGTTAAATAGCTCAGAAAAGGTTTAATCAAATGGAGACAAATTATATATTTTTGTAATCTGAGAATAAAGATCCTTCGTCCTGAGGAGAAATATACAGGATGTCCCATTTAAAAAAATATATATATTTTTTTGTTTTTCACACCTTTTGCAACACCCTGTATAGACAAAAAATGTTTTCTGAGAACTACTTGTCAAGCACTACAACTTTCTTATTTACATCTTTTTTCTACACTGTGGTACAAAGAGTTAAGAGGGTGGGAAAATATAAAAAATTACCCTGAACATGGTGTCCCATTTTCGATGACATTACGAGGTATCTCACTTACGAGTAAAAAGAGAGAGTTGCGGTTTTCGTAGCACCGTACTACTTTTTTGTGAAGAGAACGATGGTATAAACAAAATTTTCAGAGCCCGCTTCCTTTCTGAGATACAGGGCGAAATTTAATGCATTTTGGGACAGTCCTCGCATCTCCGATCCTTCAACATATCGCAAAACTAAAAACTTGCTCTTATACAGTTTTTTACGTAAAATCCAGTGGCGTAGTCAGATCTTTACTGTGAGCTATCAATTTTCAGCTATAAATCAAACTGGTATTTTTTTACGGAACACTGTATATTTTTCTTACGTTTGATTTGAAATTTTATAAGCCTTACAAAAATATATAAACCTAAAATTCATAATTTCACAAAATGGGTCCTTATACGACACTCTTGGTGAGTATAGTATAAGCATTGTCTTTTAAGCAATGGTATAAGTATTAGTAGGCAGCGATTATTAGAACAGTGGAATGATCATTTCCTATTGGCAAGACCTATCAGTTTAAAAATTTATATTTTCTGTGTAATATTTTTTTACGATGACTGAAAAGTAAAGTTATCAATATTTTCAAGAATACGACATGCTAGTCTGCTTTATACAGAGCAATGAAAACTCCTGTGAAGCTTCTCAGCTATATTGTAATAGATTTGCTTGAATATTTATTTACCTTTTGACTTATAGGGGTTTATTTTTTATTTAAATATCATTTTAATTTATAGATATTCAGAAAGAAGGCAACCTGGCCTTCCAGTGTTTTCCGCAATAAAAAAAAACTTGTAAAACATGGAACGCTGACTCCGTCCCTATCGCGATTTTGATTATTATACGTTTTTGGTAGGGGCCGGATAAACGTTCCATGTTCTACCAATTTTTTCTAGCATGCAAAGAAATTGCTCTTGCTGCAGTCATTGACATAGATGGAGCATTTGACAATACCTAACACAATTTTGTATGTTCGACGCCAGTTGTGTGGGAAGTTGAGCAGGTTGAGCTTCCAATCATAAGATGGACAGAAACAGTACTAAAGCACCGATTTGTAACAGCAGAAATAAACGGAGCGTCAACAACCGTTAGCACAGTGAAAGGGTCCCCTCATTCCCTCAAGTAGGTGTTCCATCCCCCTTACTGTGGACACTAGTAGTGGATAAAATCCTTACCACTCTGAATAGAGTTGGATTTATAGAAGACGACCTAGTAATAATAATAAAAGGCAAACATTAATGCCCTTAACATCATCAAGAATTGGAGCGAAAGGGAGGGACTCTCCCTAAATCCTAGAAAAACCATTTTTGTCCAGTTTACAAAAAGAAGGAAGCTAGAACTGAGAGCGCTCATACTACACGGAACACAGTTAATTTCTTCCACCGAGGTAAAATATTAAGTGGCCACACTGCACAGTGTCTTGTGGCATAGGCAAAACTGGACAAAATTCAATAATTTCTGTTTATAGTAAATATGCTGTATTTTGAAAATATATTTTTAATATCTAAACAACCTTTAACAGCAAAAATACAAAAAACCAGAAATGACAGGTGTCGAAACACTTGTCACCTAATTAAAAGTTGACAATATTCAAATACAAATTTTACACATAGATTCTCGCGCACAAAAATTATAAACGGTTATTCCTTAGAATACCTGATAGAAAAAGAAATACACATTGACCTTAGTGACTTTTATGCAGTAGATTTCAAATATTTAGATATAAATTGTACAATTCATGTCCTCGCGGCTATACGGGATTAGTAAAAAGTGCCAGAACGCTTGAATATCTTTAAAACCGTTAAAGTTGCGCTAACCAAATTTGGTATATGTGGGCTTCTGGGCATGCAGAATTGAATAATAGTATCGACACTGTTGCGAGATCTCCCAGTTTTGCTCTCCACATAGTAATTGTGTGGCTAAAAACTGGAAAATCTGGCAATAGTGCTGATCTCATGCTTTAAATCCGCATGCACAGAACCCTCCAGATACGGAATTTTGTAAGCGCAATGGTTTTCAGATATAATTTATGCCATCCGGTGTTGTCATGGCAAGCAATTAGTAGATATAGAATTTTGAAAATTTAGGATATTACTATATTTGACACACCCAATTCTTTGCAAGAAAGATAAATGGGACATTCCATTTATGATAATAAAATTACTAGGTGTAACGCGAAACTGGGAAGGTAGGTATAAGAAATTACTATAAGTTTAAGTCATAAATTACGACATTTGATGTTTAATAATTTTTTTTCGTACCGGTCCTATTGAAAATTTACAGTCTTTCTAATTTAAACGATTTTCTATATCTTTAAATAAAAAAGTTAGATCCACATAATATGTCTAATTAATAACTGAGTACTAAAAATTCTATTAGAAAATCAACTGATAATTAATAACTGGAGGTCAATAATTAAAAACTGGCCCTATAATGAATACAATTATTAAGTTTCCATATTTAAATTTCCTTCGTCTTCATCAGAACTTAAATCTTCGTCTAAATTGATATTAGGTAAAACTAATGCTGGTTCCTCAATTTGTTTGTTTATTAAATATTCTAGAACCTGATGAGAATCAAATCTAAAAGACTTTTTAGAAACAGTTTTCCTGTGACTTGATATTTCAGGATCAGAAGTCAATAAAAGGATTTTCATCATGTCGATATTGGTGTTGATTCGGGACGATTTACGCGTGTGAGATAATCTAATTTTACGAAAATCTTTATAACGACCTTCCAGAGCTTCCTCTGATAACTGTCCGATCGGTAAATCGAAAAATTCAATTATGTCGCATCCATGAATCAACACTTTATGGACTGAACTCGGCATATAGTACCACTTATACAAGTCTAAATAGAGTTGTCTTGTATCTTTTAGTAATATGCCAAATTTTTCCAAATTTATTTTACAGCCAGCAGCTAAAACTCTAAGAATAATTGAAAAATTAATAATCAGTCGCTTGTCAATACCTGTTATCTCAGAACTTACATTGGGGTTTTGGAAAAACCGTCTAGCGGTATTTCCATCGTTAGTGGACCCGTATTCTGGCTTAGGTTTGTCTACAATTAGTCCCATTTTAGATGTAAATTCTGATTGTATGTTTTTTTTTTGGTGTTTTCAAATGTTTGCTTGTTTTCATTTCCTCTAACTTGCCACATTTTCAGTGGTAAACGGTATGCTATGTGAAGCAAACATTCAAAAAACCGTATCCAACAGTGAAGTGGTGACATTCCAAAACTGTAATTTTGTTTATTGGGTGGTTTATTAAGAACATTTTCTGAATTCATTTCCTTCGGTGAGGCTCCACACACGACGCACTTTGAACAAGCGTTGATGTCTGATAATATATTTGCGACACTACAGTCGAACATTGTGAAAATCATTTCAAATGAAATGTTTAGTTCTTTACCTTTATAACAGGTATTGTAAGATATGAGCTGATTAATGGCATTGGTAATATTATTTTTCTCACCTCGAATAAGGTAATGATTTTCTTTTGAAAAAATAAATTTAATTGGCCGACAAAAAAGTGATGATGAAGTACGAGAATTAATCCAAACAATATTATTACTATCTTTGTTTACTAACCTTAAAGGCACAAAGGCCGTGAAAAACAAGTACTCGTCTGAATTACCAGTTTCATTAAATTTTTGTTTATAGAGACTATGTCCCGAGCTACCATCGAACCCCCATTTGCAAATCAGTTTTAGACGTGAATTTAAAAATATATCAACATTTATAATTTTTAAAATTCTGTCGGTTGTTTTTTCGAGAAGTTGTTGAAGGTCAACTTCTGCTGATATTTCAGTAACTATTATTTTTGATGGCAAATACTGATCTTTCGCTTGTGCTAGTATGTGGTAGCTTGGAAAACAGTCTTTATGTATACTATTTACTACACTACGTAAAATATTATATTTTCTGACCGACAAATTTAAATCAAAAAACAGTGACAAAGCTTTCTGAGGCGATAAAGATTTATTTTTTTCTGATATAGGATCAGATAACCGTTCAGACCTTTCGGCAGCAAACCGTAACTCGGCCGGAGATTTCTCAGGTAATTCTTGCACTCGTCGTTTTTTAGTTTTCACTGAAGCCTCATCGAAAGGCTTTCGTGGTCTTCCACGACTAGATCTAGATAGTTTTGTGACACTTGGTGGTATATTAGGTAAGACTAACAGTTGTGAAAAATCCATATTGCTATCGAGCCATATCTGATGACGTTTCTCAAAACGTTTGCGCGTTCTATGACAGCCCTTCCACATTCTACTAATATTTAAACAGAAATTGGTACTTTTTTCTTGCAACACTCTCTCATATTCCTCAGGGATGTCCTTTAGTTTAAGGAATGCCTTAATCCCAGCGATTACTTCTATAACTTTGTCGCTGCCTGAGCCGGACACCCATATTTCAAAAAGGCTCCTGTTTTTTACCTTGAAGGCGATCTCTAAAAATTAATTATAATGGAGTTGTTGCAGCGTGCTGCAGGAATCTGTTATTGGATAATGAAGACCAATAAATATATTGTTATTTCCCAAAAAAATACTGATACATTTTTCTACATATTTTTTTAATCTCCTGTCAGAGTCTGAGTACGTGTATTCTTAGAAAAAATTGGTTCGCGTTTGTTTAAGTTTTAGTTATCTGAAAAATACAAAAGCAAAATCAAAATAATATTGGCAACAATAAGTACTTACCTTCCATAGCATTTTCCATAATACACATACACCGCTTATGAACTGCGATTTAAATTAATAACTTTCTCAAACAAGTCAAAAATGACAAATAGTTCAACAATTTGCTGCGTAATTATTTCTTATGACATTCCAGCGCCTACTGCCAAGTCGTTTTAACAGGCTGACACTTAATAATACGGTTTTTAGACATTTAAGGCATTTAAAATTCGTAGATACAAAATATTTTTGATTTTTAAAATATAATATTTTTGAATATTGTCTATGGTACGCAACACTGGGCACTGGGCCGTAAATTTACCTGGAACAAGCATCTAGAAAACACCATCTCTAAAGCCACAGCGGCAATCTGGACATGCGGCAAACTAGTTGGCAAGACATGGGACCTAAAACCAAGAATGGTGTATTGGATTTACCAACAATAATAAAGCCCACGGTCACCTATGCCTCGCTGGTATGGTAGTCAAAAACCAGCAGGTCACCGCCTGGACCAAACTTAATAAAGTGCAAAGGCTGATGTGCCTGGGAATAACAGGGACATTGTCAACATGCTCTACCGCAACCTTAGACGTACTTCTGAACATGTCTCTTCTTCATCTCAGTGTAAAGAGGGAGGCGATTATCGGTGCTCACAGGCTATTCCAAATAGGCAAATTTAAGCGTGGAGATTTGACTAGTTATGGCAGGGGCGTCAAACTGGTGAGAGCAGTTTGATTACGGGGAGTGACGCCCCCGCCATTCCGAGTTGCCACGGGATGTGGCCCATCAAATCCCATCGTGCTCCTCCAGGCTGGAGAACACCGAAGTACAAAGTCTGGAGCTGATCAATGACAGTTTGTGACAAGAGGGGCTGCATTGTATTAGCTGGCAGGGACGGCAAACTGGTGAGAGCAGTTTGATTACGAGGCCAGCCAAAGAAAAAGAACATGCTCGCCAAAATGTTCTCTTCGCACTCTACCTTAGACGACCCCCAAGGCAAGACTCTCCCCACCATGTCGAACATCAACACTACCATGGCAGAAGTCAAATTTCATCACCGTGATATTCGTAAAATCCTTAAGAATCTAGATACGCAAAAGGCATCAGGACCGGACGGAATACCTGCCATCGTGTTAAAGAACTGGGCCAACGAACTAACACTCGTTTTTTCCAGGCTTTTTTCTCTGTCTTACGGAAAAGGGATTTACCCATCTTCTTGGAGAGTCGCTCGAGTGCAACCTGTTCCAAAAAAGGCAAGAAAACCACGCCCTCTAACTATTGTCCAATTGCCTTGCTTCCAATAATCTCCAAAGCCATGGAACGTGTAGTCAATCAACAACTACTCAAGTACCTCGAGAACAACAAATAATCAGCGATAATCAATACGGCTTTCGCAAAGAGAGATCGACAGGAGATATATTGGCCTATGTCACTCATATATGGAGTAGGGCAATTGAGAACTACGGAACGTCTCGAGCGATTGCGGTGGATATTTCAAAGGCATTCGACAGAGTTTGGCATGACGGACTGCTCAACAAACTACCGTCCTTCGGACTGTCAGCTTCTCTCTGCAGCTGGCTTGCCAGTTTCCTTAAGAGCCGATCTCTGCACGTTGCAGTCGATGGACACATCTCGGACACATTCACCATCAACGCGGGCGTGCCTCAGGGCGCAATACTTTCACCAACTCTGTTCCTCATCTATATTAATGATCTGCTGACCGAAACAAATAATCCTGTTTACATTTTTGCAGATGACAGTACTCTTGTCTCCCACTTTAGATCAGAAAAACCCTTACCAGCGACTGAGACTCATCACCGCAGACAGGAGCAGATTACAGCAATTAATCAAGACCTGGACAAAGTTCAAACTTGGGGCGACCGAAATTTGGTCCAGTTCAATGCAGCAAAGACCCAAGCAGCCACGTTTGCCAAGAGAGCCAATGCAGCGGGCCCTGACATCATTATGGCAGGGTCGACCATTCCTTCATCCTCGTCAATCAGGCTGCTGGGTATCTCGGTCAACAGCAATATGTCCTGGCATGACCACGTTGCTAACATCGCAAAATCAGCCTCCCAGAAGCTTGGTGCGCTATTTCGCAACAAAAAACTCTATACACCGCAGCAGTTGCTCTTGGTCTACAAAGCGCAAATACGACCGTGTTTAGAATATTGCTCACATATCTGGGGTGCCGCACCAAAGCACGCCCTAAAGCTGCTGGATTCCATTCAGAAGAGAGCTGTGCGTCTCGTCGGCGACCCGGAGTTGACCCGGAATCTAGATAGTCTGGAACACCGCAGATATGTAGCCGAGATATCTGTTTTACAGATACTTTCACGGCAAATGTTCCCAGGATTTGGTCCGCCTCATCCCGCCCCTGGCAGCTCCTGTCAGACAATCACGACAGACGGCAAGAGCGCACCAGTTCGTCGTACAACTGGAAACACCTAGAACATCGCTTTAAAAGAACTCCTTTGTCTGGCGCACTGCATCACTGTGGAACTCACTCCCAGGACATCTGTTTCCCACTAATTACAACTAACAAATATTCAAGAGCCGTGTCAATCAACATCTTCGCACACACATCGCTCGTCGAGCGTCATAGGGTCTCCCTTTAGTGTGTGTGCCACTGCCATAAAAAAATGCCAGCAAACCAAGTGACCAAATGACGGTCATGTTAGACCTAGATGTCCCATTCGCATATGGTTATTGAAGACCGCCAATCATGGGAAAGTAAAAAACTACCTCAGGCCGATAACGCATCGCTGTGGTACATAGATGGTTCAAAACTAGTCAAAGGAGCAGGATTGGGCATTTTAGATCCAAACTGTAAGCTTTCCAAACCGCTAGGCAAATATATATAACCATCTTTCAAGCAGAAGTGCTTGCCATGAATACATGTGCCGGAGAGTGCCTCACACAAGGATTTCACAGAGAGCACATCTACATATTTTCAGACAGCCAGCCATTAAAGCTTTCAAGTGCATGTCAAAGCTAGTCTGGGAATGTAAGCAAACCCTAAAGCAACTAACAACACGCAACCGGGTAACTTCAATGTGGGTTCCTGGCCATAGAGGCATAGAGGGCAACGAAAAAGCAGACTGCCTTGCGAAAGAAGGAACTGGAACACCATATGCTGGTCCAGCGCCATACTGTGGCCTTATGAAGAGCCACATCACCGAAGAACTAAACAAATGGGAAGAAGATCAACTGCCGTCCTACTGGAGAAACCCTTCAGAACTAAGACAGGCGAAAAGGTTTATGGTGAAAAGAGCAGAACAGCTCTTAGACTTGAACAGAGCAGATATTAGAACTGTCGCCGGACTGTTCACTGGACACTGCCCGGTAAAATTTTACCTAAAGGCAATAGGCAAAGCAGAAGACGACCACTGCAGATTTTGCAATAATGCAACTGAAACCGCAGAACATCTATTCTCCAATGTCCAACTCATCTCTGCAAAAGGCTCAAGTACATTAAAGGAGTACAGCTATCACCACAAGAAGTGAGTCAACTACCTAACAAGAAAATAGCTTCGTTTGGAAGAAGCCTACGTTCTCTTGGACACAAATTAAGTTGTAGAGTCATGCACAAGATATCTGTAAAGGTAGCAGTGCCGGGCGGCAGAAACTAGCCGAAACGACTCTCTAGCAATCTACTTACTCGTATTGGGACACCCTCTAATATCATCGAAAATGGGACACCCTGTACATGAGCATGCACATTTTTTCTTTACATTCAATTGTAGCTTGCGTAATATGGTTCTGATTTTTACACGCATATAAACGTAAAATAAATTAATATTTATTAATTATATATAGTGTAGCGTCAGCACATTAAATTTAGCATACTAAATGGTTATAAGTAAAGTCAATCTGACTTCGTCACACATAATTCGGCTAACTCGGCTCCCATTCTTAATGCATAGGTACAACATTTTATGATCCGAAAGAAGTCAATGTTCTCTAAAGGTATTCTGAAAATCATTAACTGAATATAAAAATATCATTAAATAGTTTGTTTATTGGGAAACTTTTATCAATCTCTTTTTGAATGGACTAGTATTTAATTAGCTAATTTATCTCCGAACTGTAACTTTGGTCGAATAAAATTAATTTTACCTTACCTTAAAAGTGTGACATATTAATATTGATATATAACGGTTCTAACATAGTAGAAATTAAATTGCTTTATGATTCTTTTTCCGCAAAGAGCTGAGAGATATAATTTTTTTGCTGAGTTACTGTTTATTAAGGAGACTGGACTTATAATTCTATTGTGGGAACTCCCTTTGTTACTTATGCTTCACCAACCAGGACACTTGCTAAAGCTAAGCTTATAATTTACCTATAGTTCTTTTCAAAATTACCGAATGTAATAAAACAGTTAAGAAGTAAAAAAACCAGAAAGGTCGAGTTTTACAACCGTATTTGGTTATTCGTTTCATATAAATATCATTGATAACACGCCTGCCTATCCTTTGTAATAAAAGTATAGACACGCCAGTGGTGTACCGATATCCTTCAGAGATATCAATAATTCCTTGTATGTTAACTGCTTTTCACTTTTAATATCAACTACATTGTAAACGATTAATTTTTAGTAACACGTTTTATTTCGCCAATACACCTTCGCCAGTACAGTTATCATAATAACATAACGCCATAGGTCGACTCTGCTATCGTACAGTAACTATATCTACGCCTTATTTCTAATCTATCTATATACTCCGTATTATATAACACCGATTCGATTCTACTGCTGCGCCATTCGTTTTCCAGGGTTGTCACGTCCTCGCCTATTTGAACGTCGCACGTCGCCTCTCCAAAATTTGCTTGCTACATTCGGCCATCCTGCAACAAAATGCCCTCATTAATTTAACTCGCCAGTAAATCAACCAGATCTTATCGATCTGTGCATTCGCAATAACACCAAATCGCCTAACGTAAGGGTTTCGCCTGTGGTTGCAACCTTACGCCTTTTATCGAATATCACCTTTATATTACGCCTTTGTCAGGTTCTCACTCGCCTTTTGCTATCTCAATAAGAAGTTTGGACCTTAAATCGCCATAGCTCTCGCCTTTCGCCAACAGAGCATTCGCCATTTGCACCTCGCCAGTTAAACTCACTTGCATGCACCTTTCAACCTGACCTTTCGCCCTCGGTGTTTTACACCTCGCCTTGTCAAAAAGTCAGCAAACGCCTTGCTCGTAAACGCCAGCCCGCACTTGCAGTTGGAAATAATACGCCTTTTAAACACCAATGCCAATAAACACAGTTGAAATACGCCACAATTTTTACAATAAGCACTAATTAATTAGCATCATCAATCATCAATATATTCTTTATTTTACATTATTGTTGTGTAAGCTACATATCCTAGTTTAAGCATGCATACGTGAGACTAAGAACTGCTGTTATGCCAAGCGGTGTTATATCAGCGCTAGTGGCCAGCAGCTAGGCGCACCCCATAGGGGGGTTGGTCTTAACCTAACTTAAGCTACTAGGTATGTGGTTCTGCTGTGAGTGCTGTACTTTATTTGGGAATCCCCGTCAAAGTCCTCGCGAGATATTATTAGCGAAAAAGCTAAGAGATATTTAAATGCATGCTGAAAAAATTATTAGTTCGTAATTAATGCAGGGAAAAACTGCGAAAAACCCTGCTTAAATGCTCACTAGGGGCAGGAGGTCATAAGATAAAAAGACGTTTACACTGTACAACATAGATTCGTAGAAACAAAAGGTAAACTAAAGTAAATAGTAATGACTCAACTCAATGAGTCTGTTTAAGTAAGCTGCAATAGTATTAGAGCACGCCGGACGAGCCGCGCGGTACCGGCTGCGGAGACACGGATGCTTCCGTGGCCTGAAATCATATACATCCAGTTCGCGTAGTTTGCTTATATATAGGCGGACCAGCTCCCTTAGCAAGCCCCGCCCACCCAAGCACTGTGACTGGCCGGGCTTTCAGCAGATCGCACATGTAGCCTGGCGGCTCAGGTGCTTCTGTTCTCCTAATACTTGAAATGAAAGACAGTTAAAAAATTTAGTTTAGAAAGTTAATTTTGAAAGTAAATCGAAAAGTTATTATTTTATTGATGCTGTTTAAGAAAATGGGACTATGGTGGCATGAGTTGCTTGTAGTATAGTGATATCGCCCGGTATATTGTGCCGTGTGTAGTAGGATTTTCCGGGTTATACCGGGAATTACCTAAGTTCGCTGTCAGCGGCGATCCTGCCACTTGTTTCTCAAAGAATCTGCACGCGAGGCCATCGATGTACTCTTCGATGTATTCCATCTGTGCCCACGCGTGCAGATCCTCGATCCTGATTCGGTCAAGTCCCGTAACTGAAAAAGCACCCCTTAGGTAATGATTTTGCAGGATTTGAATCTTTTTTCTGTGCGTTTTAGCTATGGAGCACCAGACTGGGGCGCCGTATAGGAGAGCTGGTCTGACGATTGCGCGATAAAGTATAAGCTTATTCCCTGGGCTAAGAAAAGATCTGGGAGTAAGAAGGGTGTTAAGGCCCTTTTTTATTGCAGCATTTTTTGCCAAAATGGCGTTTACATGCTTACTAAAATTAAGTTTATCATCAAAGATAATGCCCAGGTATTTTACTCTATCTTTAGGGAGTATAGGAATGTTACCAATTACTAGAGGAGTAACATTTATATCCTTACGCTTTCTAGTGATAACGATTAGCTCCGTCTTGGCCGCATTAAGTGCTATCTTCCACCGTTCATAAAACGGGGAGAGGATGTTTATATGTTCCTGTAAGTATGATTTTGCCACCTCTGCTTGAGGATGTTGGGAATAAATCGCAGTATCATCTGCGAAAAGGGCTTTACGGGTGTTGGGATGTGACGGGATATCTGCTATAAAAAGGTTGAATAATAGCGGCGATAATACAGTACCCTGTGGCACCCCCGCGAGCAGTAATCTACTTGTGGAGGTTTTGTGGCCAATTCGGGTGGTGAAGGAGCGTCCGGCCAAGTATGACGCAATGAGCGCCGTCCAGTACAGTGGCATACTGTAAGTCGCCAGTAGTTTGAGCAGCAGCCCATCATGCCAAACCCGGTCGAACGCTTTTTCGATATCTAACAATAGAAGGGTTGTAGATACCTTGTTATTGAATCCTTCATATATGTCTGAGGCGATTTTCGCGGCCAACATGACTGTTCCATGCCGACCGCGGAAACCGAATTGCTCCTGGGGGAGAATATGAAGCCTTTCGACTTCTTTATTAACCCTCGGCAAGATTAGCCTTTCAGCCACCTTGCCGAGGGTGTTCAAGAGTGAAATTGGTCTATAAGACGCCGGTAGTGACGGGTCTTTCCCGGGTTTCGGGAAGTGTATCACGCACGCTATTTTCCAGGATTGAGGGAAATGTTGCAGCCGAATAACCGCATTAACTATATGCATATACTGGATGATGGTTTTTCTAGGTAGATTTTTCAGGACGATGTTCGGAATGTTGTTCGGGCCGGGCGCTTTGTTTCTCGGAAGACGACAAAGGGCTTCGCGGATTTCCGCCGGAGTAACTCTCAGCTTATCAAGTACTGACGGAGGAATGGGATATTTAGACTGTCTGAATGTGGTTGCAGTTTGAGTGCAACGCTCCTGCTCAAGCAGGGTGTCAGGCGCCGCCCTGTAGACACTCTCCAGGTAGTCCGCGAAGGCTTCCGCTTTTCCCTGATCATCGGCGATTTCAACGCCGCGATGTTGTATTTCAGGGATTCGCGTCACGCCTCCGCGGACTCGCCTGGCGAGCTTCCAGAGTGAGCTATCATCCCTGCTTATGGTGTTTATGTAATTAAGCCATGTTTGATTACGATAGTCACGAATTTTTATCCGTATCTCCTCCGTCAGCGCACTGATACGAGCGGATCCCATTTGTGTCCGATTCCTCTGCCATCTTCGTCGAAATCGGTTTCTAAAGGTTATTAGACTAAGGATATGTTCAGGAAGGGATTCTGTGCTAGGGCGCACTACTACCCTAGTACATAAGGCATCACGGATGCGCTGGATATTTGACGTGAGAGTTTCTACCTCGTTTTCTAAATCCTGGACAGTCTCCAGCCGCTCGGGGACAACAGTGATCTCATTAAGCTGCTCTCGGAACACCCTCCAATCAACCCCCCTATACGAAACGACGGTGTCGTTTGTCTCAGGGACCCTGCAGTATAGGCTGATCTTGATCGGAAGGTGATCCGAATTTAGGGCATTAAGCTCTTGCAGCTGAGACGTCCTTATTGCCCCGCGAGTGATTGCGATGTCCAGGAACGAGGCACTGCGGACATATGTGGGATTAGGCGTACGATGATAGGACATTTCCAGGTTGTTGTCAATTATTCTCTTAAATAGAATCCCTCTGCCGTTTGTCGTGCCGCCCCATTCAACATGGGAAGCGTTGAAATCGCCTATAAGCAATGATACACGATTCTGTGGAAGCAAAGCTAAAAGATCAGGTGTAGTAAGGCGAAGACGCGGGGGAGCGTAGCCACCGCATATACGTAGGCCGCTCGTCATCTCAATACAGACGTGTTCTATGGCGGTCCGAATATTTCGTATTCTTTTATATTGGAGCGACCTATGTAAGAGGCATGCCACGCCCCCGCCGCGTCTTTCTAGCCTATCAGAACGTTCGACGTTATATCCCCGTACCTTCAGTACAAAGTCAGGGGACAAGTTCGTTTCGACGAGAAATACAACCTGGAAATTGGATGTATACATAAAGTTGCGGAATTCGCCTAGCTTTTGTCTAATACCATTGCAGTTCCAGCATGCAACGAGCAACATTTATATGTTATACTTTGCATATTCTGTGGTAAAAAAGCGTAAAGACGCCTGTATAATTTCGGCTTTATCACCGTTACATGCCTCGAGCATGTCAGAATATTTTTCTGAAGCAAGGTACAACTGATCGAGGTTTACTAAGCTATTAATTTTATGAACTACGTTATTGAGATCGGACATTACATGAGAAATATTTGCAGTATCTAAGTTATTATTAGTGTTATTTTTATCGCTAGCAGAACCACTAACCTGTACATTTGTATTAGACGTGGAGGATTGGTTTCCGCCGTGTTGTGGTTGCTGTTCTCGGCCTCTGAGAGCGGGAAACTGTCTACTATACTCGCTTCTGCGTTGGCCATTGTTTAGGCCTTGGCCACTATGACCGTCTGCATCTCTTCCGGTGTTAGGGTCCCTCCACGCTGGATTTGCAGGGGGCGGCGCAGGACAATATGCTTGCTTTGTTTGCTTAGGCTTAGTTGAGGTTTGAATAATGTTTAATTTATAAATATAAACAGGGCAAGCTTCATCTATGGAACGATGCGGTCCTTTGCAATTTACACACTTGTTTATTATTATCGTGAATATCTGAAAAATCGCGAAATGTCAATCCACTGTCAAGGATAGCAACAAACGCCCGCCTCTTGTTATGAGTTTTTGTGATATCGTCACTCACACAAAAAAAAAGAAGAGGATGCCACTGCGATTTAACTCGCCGAAATCGCGTATTTGACCGTTCTCCACAACAAATAACACAATACGTAGGTTATCCCACTTCTGATCTGTAAACGATTAATTTTTAGTAACACGTTTTATTTCGCCAATACACCTTCGCCAGTACAGTTATCATAATTACATAACGCCATGAGTCGACTCTGCTATCGTACAATAACTATATCTACGCCTTAATTCTAATCTATTTATATACTCCGTATTATATAACACCGATTCGATTCTACTGCTGCGCCATTCGTTTTCCAGGGTTGTCACGTCCTCGCCTATTTGAACGTCGCACGTCGCCTCTCTAAAATTTGCTTGTTACAACATATTTTTACATACTATCTGTAATTCTGTAATGTTGAAACGAACATTACCTGTTTCATCAAGTGAAACCAAATATAACCAATTCCGTTGCGTCAGTAGCGCTCGATCAACCAGTACCCAGAACTATATGGGAGAGGCCCCATATTTCTATTTCAATTAATAATTTGCATATTTTCGGATGCCTCTAAAAATCCCATATCAGATATGCTACTCGTATTAATAATATTATGAAAATTCCCAAATCAGCTACTACGGCCGGGAATTCCCCGGCCTAATGATGTATTTAGTTCAATAGCTGAAAAATCCTTTATTTGATATTAAGTGTTCCTGTCAAGTTAAGTTTAAGGAGCTTAGTATAAAAAGTAATTTTTAAATTTATTTTTACAGTAACATGAATTACTCAATTCTAGCTACACAAAAAATGATGTTTAAAGGGTTTGTCGCTAGGCTCAGCCAGGTACGTAAACTTTAGTGCCTTTTAGGCAACATAAATTATCTGACATTTGGAACCCAAATGCGAGATAATTTATGTTGCATATAAGGTAGTAAAGGTACTAAAGTCTAGACCTTAATACATGACTATTTTACAGGTATCTATAATATTTTAAAGGGTTCAGTAACGAATCATGATATTAAAGGGAAGAGATAAGATATCGCGCATACTGGGACGTGTCTTATGACGTCATCGCGAGAGCTGATCCGGCCGGTAAACAACGGTCCGCTATATAATTTTGTTGAGATTTCGTGACATATTTGAAGTTTTATGGAGTTTCTGTTGTTTAAATAGCTATATTTTATTAGAACGTTGTTATAATGAGGTGTGCTGTGTCAATACCGCCTATAGGTAGGCCTACTGGCTAATATTAAAATTGCAGTGACGTCATCAAATGTAGTCAATTGCTTTTGCCATAAGAATATTATTGAAGAGCCCAGTAAAAGTATTGATTATTTTATCGCGCGTATAACGTTGATTGTCACGCTGGACGGCTGGAATTCCAATCCCCTTCGATGCATTGCGTATCCAGTGTTGCCAGATTGGGCACTTTATCGCAATTTGGGCTACTTCTACTGAAGACAAAAAAATGCAATGTGAATTAATCCACGTAAGGATTAATTTAACATGTCTTCCGTACAAATTTGCTCCAATATTTGATATTTGTACATTTGTCAAAATGGTGCTTCCAGAATGCTCTCACAATTTGTGAGGGAGGGTTATCTAAATCGTCTGCTAAGTTCATGGCTCAAATGCTAGCACAAACATTTTTTAAATCTGATTATTTGCTTTATACCAGATTTTCTATATCATGTTCTGAAGACTTTGCAAGGCTATATTTTCGATCTAGAGTATACTTTAGAATAAAATCACTCAATCAAAATTTACAAAATTTAACTGTTTCTAAAAAAAGGAAAGTAAGTACAATTATCACCTATTATGTGGAACTCAATGTCTATACAGAAAATTATCTGAATATTTTAGAAGAGTATTGCTGTCAACAAGAGATTAAACTTTAGCCTCTGGGGAAAATGTTATTATTCAGCAAGATGACGCAGCATGTCATAAGTCAAAGAAGGCTTTATAATTTCACTTTTAGAATGGGTTTCAAGTGGCTCTGACTTATCACCAATAGAAACACCCTGGCATGAAATGAGCAAACAATTGCATGCAAATTCGGCTAGAACTGTCGCGGAATTAAAAGAACAGTAATTGTAAGAAATTTGGGATAATTTTAATCTGCAGTACCGCCAGAATATAATAAACACCATGCCCCAAAGAATTACGGCTGTTAATAAAAGTTATGTAATGGTATTTCTTGAAAATATGTTAAATGCTCAAACTTCACTGGTTACGTTTGTTTTTAGTTCTTTTTTTGTTCTGATTAGAACATGTGTTAATACGTATAACTTGTGTAAAAGTATCTAAATCTTTGGAGAAGAATGAAAAGTGGACAAAACGGAACAACTTGCCTGATTCTGATAATCTAAATGGCAATATTTAAGACTATTTTCATTTAGGCCAACTAAAATAGGACGAGGCGTGTAGAAACTACTTTCTGCTCATAAAGTTTTCGTAATAATTCTACTGAATATTTGTAACTCTATAGCATATAAAACAAAAACAACACCTTGTTAATTACCTATCTTAGTCCATTTCTTATCTTACTTGATGACTAAAAAGCTGGAGCTATAACCCATCTCATATCGGTTTGATTAACGATGTACCGTCAAATACCACATAATAAAAGCAATAATTTTATTACATGTCCAGTCAAGAATGATGTTGTATTTTTAAGTGGTGGACTTTAATGGAGAGTGCTAAAATGTGTAAGCACTTAAAATTTTATTGTAATTTGTTAAATATTATAAAAAAAAGGAAGTTTAGCAGTAATTTACCTATATTTTATTTGTGTGGCCAGCCTATGGTCGTTGTTTTCACATCTCCGATAAGAATAGATTTTTTTAATGGAGAATCGTAATCCAGCGAGCTGAAACATCAATATGAAACGTCACGAGCTTAGGCTATTGCCCGGCATTTTATACTATCGTTACAAGAACGCAATTTCTAAAACTGAACTGTTCTAATACTATAGTTCCATAGTCACCTTTTGACTGAAATGTAACGAATTTAAAACTGTGAAATAAGTAGAAACTAGAAACCAAAACATTAAGCCTCATTTAAGTAAATGGTTAAAAAATAATCTACATCAGTGTATTGGAGTTTATTATGGTGTAAAAAATTGCCCATTAAAGCGCTAATTTATTGAGATTTCGCGAGAAGTATTCCAGAGGTTTTCGTATGTAATACCACAAGTGCATCAAAATTACCGATAATGCGTGTTGTAACGAAACTGCATCAGTTTATTGTCATTTTTTGCTTGAAATTAAAGAGCCCGACTCCGAAAGAGAAGGGTTTTTCAAATTTCAAGCAAAAATGAAAATAACCGCATGCAGTTTTATGGGACCGCACGCATGAATGCAAAATTAGCTGGTTATTTTGAATGCACGAGCGATATTCGGTATAATTTTTTAAGATATTCCTTCTAAATCGGAACTTTGTAGGCATCAAATGCCACGTCTTGCCTCCAGAAAAAGTGCTTGTTTAATTAACAATATTAAGATTTACTGAAATTTGACAAACAAAAATACAAATTCAAAAAACGTATTAACATTAAGTGTACAATTCTGATAATAAAAAACATGATTTTGGTGTGAGGTTGCCAGATTTTGTAAGACATTGAAGCAAACTGCATATTTGCCTGAGGCTGGATTGTTTCAGAATACCAATTGTTATCTCTCATCCTCTCAATGATATTTTGATGGTGACCTTGAGCCATTTGAATATACGACATAATAGATTATTAGTATTAGTTCCTGTTCCCCAGCTCCACTTTTAGCTAATTTTGTGACTGCAGTTGCTCTCAAAGAATGATTACTGATTTTCCTGCTGCATATGTCAATACCAGAATTTTGCGCTTCAGTTTTCGTCAAACTGGAATGTTTTTGGACCACTGACCACTCTTCATCCAATTGGTTCGCCGTTAGAAAAATTCTTTCAATCTTTCAAATTTGTTATTTTGGCGCTTGAGCAAAAACTTTTTATTCAAGAGAATTGGACAGCATTTATTGTATGTCTAACCATTTGGACGAAGCGCAAAGCCTCTCTCCTCCTTGGGTGATTTTACTAAATATGGGTTAGTTTGGGTTAGTTTGGGTTCTTCTTTAAAATAAGCAAAGAAACAGTTACATCCATCTCCTCCCAGCGATGCCAATTCATAAGAGAATATGAAAAACACCTTCTTCTGTAAGCCCTTTGATTCGTCTTCGATACAGTGATTCAACAAATTCTGAAACTCGTTATACTTCAAACACGTTTAATTTTCTTTTCTTTTATCGGGTTGTGTTTGTGGGCTTCTTCGTTTTACATTTTTGGCATCCCGTGCACTTTTAAATTCAATTTGAGTGAATGGATTAAAGGAAATGCCATAATCTGTTTTATACTTTTCCATACACATTTTGGCAGTTCCATTCCAAATCGTTTTAATATTTTGTTTTTTATATCCTTCCTCATTTTGTCGTCGCATATTAAATGTCCAATCCTTTAAAATGTTGGCTATGTTTGAAGAGAAGTTTCTCCATTTAGAGTGTAATTTCTCACCTTGCAGAAGCCTAGAACTGCTTCCAGACAAAACTATGGTTTTTAACCATGCTGATGGGTATCTTGCTATTATATGTTTTCATCTATGGAATTGATGGGAAAATCTCAGGACCGCTGCATGTTTACAAAACTTATGCGCCTCACAAGTAATTGACACATCATTTGTAAATGCGGCTGGTGGATCTTTTGACTAGATTCAGTTTGACAAATGTGCTTGATTACTTCCATTTGCGGTAATTGTTTACTATCCGGCCGTCGACTTATTTTTTATTTTTTCGAAAAATATCGTTAGTATATTGTTGAAAACAACAAATTTAAAGATATTCTAGTGGCAGAGGTAAGATTTTTTCAACACTTATAAAAATAATCAATTTAAAATGAATAAACCAGTAAGTAAACAATTACCCCCCAGGCTCCTAGTTTACTATACGGCCGTCGACCTATTTTTTTATGTTTCGGACAATATCGTTAGTATATTGTTCAAAACAACAAGTTTAAAGATATTCCAGTGGCGGAGGTAAGAATTTTTCAACACTTATAAAAATAATAAATTTAAAATTGAAAAATCAGTAAGTAAACAATTAATACCTATTTCTTAATTTTTTCGAAAAAAAAAATCATTTCTACATTATTGAGAACTACAAATTTAAAAATATTCCCGAGGCAGAGATCAGATTGTACCAACACAACGCTTATAAAAATAATTAGGATCAACTTTCGCTTAGCTGAAATCAGTTATGTAAGAAATATTTGTTTATTTAGTATAGAGCAACCTCCCCAAATACGAAATCATAAAAAAAAATGCGGAAATGCATCATTAAAATTTTTCGACTCTAGAATAACTGAAATTAGTTACATGAAAACATGTTCCTGTTCTACATTCTAAATATTTTTCTAAACATAATATCGCAAAAAACTTGCGGAAATAAGTCATTTTCATTTTTTGAGTTAGTTTGGGTTAGCTTTGCTTAATTTAGGTTAGCTTTGGTTAGTTTGGGTTAGTTTTGGTTAGTTTGTGTTGGTTTCGTCTCGTTTAAGTCACTACGCACTCGCGTGAAGAAAGGATTGCGCGAAGCGCAAGCCTTTCTTCACGCAAGCCT
>JAEQML010057918.1:0-31244 GCA_016904865.1 Pissodes strobi
TCCTGATAGACCTGTACCCAGCAAGTCAACAGTGCGTAGTGTTGTTTAACGTTTCGAGAAAGAAGGAATTGCAACTGTTCGAGACCGATTGCCGGAGCCGAAGAGCAGAAAAATAACGCGGATTTGGAAATCCTTCTTCATGTCAAGGAGAACAAGTGGCCTTAGCACCAGATGTCTTGGTGAAGTTGGGGATAAGTGTCACACCACAGTGTGGCGTACACTGAGAAAATATAAATATCGTCCCTACAAGTATCGAAAATATCAGGAATTACGAGACGGGGAAGAGTTGAATTTTGTTTTAATGTAATGCAAAGAGCCAATAATGACCGCAATATCTGTTTCACGGATGTACGTTTACGCTGAAGAATGAACCTAATTCTCAACAAAACCTCAGATATTCCAGCAAATCAAATCAACACCGCTTTGTTGAAACAAGGACACAATATCCCCAAAAAATTCGTTTGTGGGCGGGTATATATACAGTGTGTCCAAAAAAGTATGCAACATATGGGAAACTTTTTTATTATTGGTTTCTCAGAATCCAACTAGAGTCAAATTTCTCACACAGCTTATATAATTTTTCAATCGTAAAAGAATTGAGCTTATCAGTAATTTTCCGGAGCCAAATGAAATTAAGAACAAATCCTAAAACCTCAACCATAGGCGCAACTCGCAGGGGAGACGGCTTCTGTACAGATAAGTAAATTCTTTGGTTTCACTTAAATTATTTACGATTTAATATTTAGACATCATTTTAAGGGACGGTCGAACTTTCAAAACCTCGTGCTTTAGTGTGATGTGATGTGATGTTCAAGTAAACTTAAACTCTCTTATATCCGAATAACAAGTTGGGCTAATAGTGTTCAGATTCTTAAATAAAGGGTACAATAGCCCTACGGCACGCGAAAAGAGCCTGCGGGACATGAAAAGAGCCTACGGGACAACCCCCCAAAAGAACCTTGTGACGTAATTCCGTGGGTGTATCTAAAAAAAATGTAAATATATTATATACGTCTTGGTCAGATCCTATCCGCTACGCTCTCAACTTGTTACTTATTTTCTTTAGTATGTGCATGTATACGAGGTGGTATGCATATATGTTCCGTATGAGTAATGTGAATGAATCGAGAGTAGAGCACTGTGTAAGGGCACATACTTTAGATGTGTTATTCTTTTACTAAACGGTCACGGTTTACTTCTTGGTTCGGGGCCTGATAGAAATATCGTAACTTAATTCTCGTAAATATATGTTTCTATCTTATGTATATGTTTCCTCTACTAGATAAAATCATTTCATGTTGTATTCAATGTTCGTATATATTAAAAATTATTTTCTATAAATTAATACTGCATTTTCAATAAACTGTACAAGAAACAAAAATAGATGTAAAAGAATGGTAATTTGTGTTTTATTGCCAGTATTGACTGGTCACTTCCGAAATTGTCATTATTCAAGATAATCGTTTCACAAACATACCTACTACAAAACAACGTCAATTAAACAGGGTCTTAGCCGACAGTGGCGATAAATCATTAACCATTGTTACGATCACGTCCAAAGGGTCTTTACCCTTAGGTACAACGAATGTGCCTTGGGTCAGGGGCGTTTCACAGTATGCAAATAAATAAACAAATATTTAAAGCTATCGCTCTGATAGCCAAAATGCACTCAGGGCGGTCTGTTCACCCAAGACTAACCCGAAGTTGGCTCAAGAGGGCGAGGATGCCCTGGAGCGACTGGCACAAGGAAGTGAAGCTATTTGGTGCCAGAACAAAGCAGGATGGCTAGGAACGAGATGTCAAATTAACTTTCCTCCAGCACAGGGCTTGGTGTCATCTCGGCTAGCAGTGTCAAACGCATTTGTATGAGTCTTTTTGAAGAAAGCAGATGTGTAAAGTTTGGCTCAAGTGGTAAGACTCTTGTTGAGAATGCGAGTCAATGGTTTCGACGCTGGGCCCGTGCAAGTTTTTTTGCATTTATTTTTTTTTGGGTTAATTACTTTTTTGACATGCCTTGGGTTAGCTTTTGTTAGTTGCGACCCCGCAACGAAGCGAGCGAAGGGCATTGCATGAAGTGAAAATGTAAACATTCTTTGCTTTCGAAAACAGGTGAAAAATACCAGCTTATATCAAAGTTTGCAGAATGCAATATATATTTATGTAGACTTTGCTTAGGTACATTACGGTGGCCCTGGTGGAGCGCAGTATCACAGCTTATTCACTACCAGCTAGTCATCTTGCGGCGGCATCCTTTGATTTGGGAAAGTCAAGTGGACATTTTAGAAAAGGGCCATGACTTAATATTGTTTTAAACCTCTGGGCATCTGAATAATACTTTTGACAGTTCGATTAATTTAAAATATGCTGTTTCATGGTCTAAAATCCGTTTAAAAATGATTTTAGATGGCAAGATTGTATAAAAATCCGAAATTTCCGGACTTTTTAGGGCGATAGCCGTGGCTTCGGACGAATTTGTCGTGGATTTTGAAGCGAAAATTCATTGCCTTGAAAAATCACGAGACCGTGGAACTGAACCGCTCAGGGCACTGCCAGGTAGGCGCAGTGCCCGACACTCCAACTTTCCGATTTCGATCGAGATGAGTAGCTGGTAGTGAATAAGCTGTGGCAGTATGTTAGTGCGATGTGCTGACGCAGAGTATATCGGAGATTTTTGAAGCTGACGTATTACGGTCAGTGCCGGCTCGCTTAATGCACCAAGTGAATCAATGATTCACCTTAGATCTTTCCCACTTATACTATTTTCCAATTACAATCACTAAAACATAGTATATTAACTTAAATCATAAACAAATCAACATAAAATTATAAAATGTTGAGTTCTTCAGTCGCTATAAATAGAAGATAAAATCAAATTAATTATTGTATATCGGTATATTGCTCAAAACGCAGCAACATTGTCAAAATGCGCGAAGAGTATGTCCATTCCATGTCGAATCAACTTTCGCCTTGATTGAATCAACTCCTTTTTATAACGATGTAGTTGTTTACGGTTTATAACGATGTAGTTGTTCACGGTGGTTGTCATGGCAACGCGCCATACTGACTGCATATTATAGATAAGCACTTATGGGAATGACACCACCTCGAAAGCAAGATTCATTTCCGAATTGGGATATCGGGTGTTTTTAGTTCGTGTTTAACAGTGGTTGCGACGTTGCATTTGCGTATAGGTACGTGCATTACTTTTAAAATTTCTGTTTGTTGTTGGTTTTCGGTTCGGTTTTTGATAATAGAACGGAATAAAAATGACCTTACATTTTCCCGTTTATGATCCGGTGTGTTTTTTATTTCCTCTTAAAATCTATTCTGTAGGTAAAATTATGTAAAATAAAATTTAGTACTAGGTACTTTCGCTGAAGTGGGGGGAGGAGGTAATTAAATTTAAATCACCAGTTCCCATTGTCAGGAGCCGCCACTGATTACGGTGGGCGTGTCTTGTGCTAGCATGCAGTATATTTAGTAAAATCTCGGCCCGGAGCTCTTTTAGGCTTCTCTAGAATCCCAGTAAGCACGGCGAATAAAGAATGAACTGATTAAGCCCTCTGAACACAGTGGAGAAAATGTAGAGGGGCCAACAGACCAAGAACTTTATCGCTGAGCCTGATAAAACGAGGAATTAATGGTTTCTAACGTAAGTGGTCCCTGAGTACCCTGATAGGAGTAATTACGGATCATTGCCGTTTAAGAAGACATATCATCCTGATGGACCTTGATGAGAGCACTACCTGCCGATGATGCGTGGGGAAGAAAATTAAACCCCTCTACATTACCTGGACAGATACGCAGCATTTGCAGGCGCAAGGCAGGCCGCGCCGCGCCGGTTTCCGGAAGGTCACGAATACTAGAGTCAGTGGAGGTAGAGTGGGTGATCGAGAATAGATCTAGGGTAAGCTGCGAGAACACTTAGGATCTCTCAGCAAAGCCCTTTGATCTTTCCTAAACTATTACTACTTATTGTTCATAAAATGATTTATTTCGTTCATCAATTTTCATGTTTAAGCTAATTCGTTTATCTTTTTGGTTTTATGTCTATCTTCTCTTCAGAACAATTAATATTCTCCAAAGGATTTGTGATATCTCTTTCGAATTGTACAGTCTCCAGAGAGTGCACCCATGAGTTCCTAGTTTTCTTTTTCACCATTTCATTTAACAATTTCTGGCTTATCTGTTATGATATATTCTATTTCATTTCCGGTTATTCCATTTGGACTTTCTGAGCGAAGAAGCTATTTAATAGATAAAACTGTTCATGTTGTTGGAGAAATGTTAGTAAAGTTACGCCTCTATCATTTCTTTTCATAGAGCCAAAGGTCCCCAGACATACCTCCGACTCGTCGGATCTCAAACCAACCTTCACTTTAAATTCTCCACATAATATAGTAAAATGTGTATGGGGGCCAATGATACATAATCATAAAACATCTCGATTTTTTGACCAGTTTGGCTTGTTATTGGTGCATATATCGGAATGGTTTGAGAATTAAATATACTGTTCTGGCAAGAATTTTCTTCGCAAGCAAAATATTATCACCGGGAATCAAAGATGGGCATAGTTGAATAATGATGGGACTTTAGTATTCGCCGCGCCTGAAAGAGTCAGTTCAGTTCACCAGCCCTTGTAGAAGCCCGGCTCCCACCAGAAACCTAGCTACCTGATAATAAATTACACTAAAGCAACTACTACAAACACCATTACCTTAGAATTTATTTAAAAAAAAAAGACATTGTCAACGAGTCATTGGCAAGGAAATTCAAGCTTCAACTTTTGTTAAATTTAATGGATTTCCTGCAGTGTTTTAATTCATAGGCTTTTAATGACCATTCTATATTTGCAACATTTGGAAACGGTGATAAAATTATGACCAAAACGTTAAGCAAAAATCGCCCCCTCGATAAGCCTCTCAGAGTTATAAACGAGTAGGTATCGAACTGAGCTCTAGGGGGTTCGTTTGGTGGCTAAATACCCAAAAATACCAGCTATTTTAATCGAAACCCTTCCCATCCATGAACAGGTCAACAAAAGAAAACTACGATATTTTTTGAGTCGGTCCTATCTGTGGTTAATCCGTTCAATGAATTTATATTTGCTAATAAATACTTTCGACCAGAAATGCAAATTTTGTATAGATAGAGATGACATTTTAAATAAATTTCGTAAGCGGTGTAGTGATGCGATTTATAAGTTTTCTAATCACATTTTTGCTAAGAAAGCGCCAAAGGCGCGGTCAGAGAATTATATTGGTTCCTTGGTACGAGATTATTAAAATGCATACAAAGTGTTCACTTACCGCTACATGACTCAGAACCTATTTTTAATTGATGCCCTAGCAAATTTGTGGGCTCCAATACAAACTCTATAAACAGATTTAAAATTATCTTTTCATACCTACAACAGAGGAAATTTTAGATCCATTGATACCTAGAAATTATTAAAACCCGGCTCTTTCAACTAATATTGTGAAATCCAAGCTCCAAAGTATTTATGGCCGCAATGGACATATTGCACTCAACGAAGGACCCATACCTGCCGCACATTTTTAAAGGGCAGTTCTGGTAAAAAATTAGTTAAGCCAAATTAATCATTTAAAGTTGCCTCCAGATCGTATAGGAGCAGATGTACTTACGTACGCTCAAATTCGTCATGTGTATACAGTGAGGACCTAAAGTGCGCCCCCCGCCCTCTAACTTCTGGCTTGTTCTTTACAAGATACGTTTGAAGCGGTTATTATTTTTGGAGAAGCGAACCGAAATGATCATTCTGCTGTTCGTATGTTTAATGAACGCTATCCGGAATGCCAAATATGTCCAAAATTTCAAGAAATAGGTACGGTGCAAGACGGTTCAAGGTCTGAGAGGCCAAAAATTATGGAAGATGTGAATATCCAGGTCTACTAAGGCATTCAATATTTCAAGAATTTTGAAAAGCCCTAAATTTGGCCCATATAAAATGAAAATTATACACCAATTAACAGACGACCCGAATTTTGCGAAATTATGGCAGAAATAATCGCAGGGAATCATAACTATTTGCGCAATATCTGTTTCAGTGACAAAAGTAGTTTTTTACATGGAGAGTTATAAAGAAAACTGTAGGTACTGGAGTGACGAAAGCGCCCATGTTTTCCGAGAGACACGCACATTTCCCCCAGAAAATAAATGTTTGTGCAGGCATTTTGGGTAATCGCATCATAGGTCGCATTTTTCTGGAAGATAATCCTAGCGCTCCAGGTACCTGGATATGTTGCAAAATACAATTCCTCCCCTTAATTATGATGATGTTGATGTTGCCCAAAACCCACATGAGTTACAAGGGCAACACGACGAAGCCCCGCCTCACTATTTTAGGCAAGTCAAAAATTACCAGGATGAAACTTATGAAAATAGATGAATTGGTGGTCGAAGTCCTACGGACTGGCCAGTTCGAATCGAATATTATCAAAATAACACAAAAATTCTGACAAATTAAAACTAAAAATACTAACGCCTGTGATGGTTGATGAGGGATCGCGTAGCTCATTGACCATCACTGTTGGTCCCAAGCCCGGATAAAGAAGGAGGGTTGAAGGGTGAGGCCAGCAACCTACCCTTTCTAAACGCTCACATAACTGACATGTCAGCCTCGGAACCCGGACGGATTAATGACGACGACACAGCACGAAAAAGGAAAAAACGAGTATGGAAAAGGAATGTAATCTGATTGGGTAGCTGGAACATTACATCATGTACCAACAAAGACTACGAGATAATATTGGAAATGGAGAAAAACAGGCATCTGCGCTCTCTCGGAAACTAAGAAAAAGGGCACTGGAAATCAAAGATACCAAAACTAGACATTATTTTATAGTGGCGTTGACAAGAGCATGAGAGCTAGTGGAGGTGTAGGATTATTGGTCAATAAGAAATTCGAAACGAATATCAAGGAAGTACAGTATATAGATTGCAGCTTCATGCAAATGACAATGGAACTGGCGAAGGAAACGACACACGTACTAAGCGTATAAGCACCAGATGCAGGCAAGCCGAAAGAAGAAAGAGAAGAATTTTTTGACACCCTGCAACACACGCTAGAAAAGATACCCAGAAAAGACAAAGGTATCATCATGGGCGACCTTAACTCAAGAATTGGTAATTCGGTTGTTCAGGGAATCATGCACAGTTCAACGAAGAGACGATAAATAACAATGGAGAAATTCTGATACAAACATGTGCCCACAATGAACTACATATTAATAATTCATATTTTGACCACAAGGAACAACAAAAATACATCTTCGTCAACACAAGAGGCCAAAAATCGGTCATTGATTACGTCATTACAAATAGGAACATACACCCCCCTCTGGGATATTCGATGTACGTATATTAACATCAGCAAATATCGGAACACAACACGGACTAGTTCTATGTAAGTACCGTACATCACACATAGTAAAAAAAAAGGAAAATGGCTAATTACATCACAAAATTTAATATAGAATCACTCAAGAACGAAAACGTCAGAAAACTTTACCAAAACAGACTAGACGAGAAGATCACTCAAAATACAATAACAGGAAGAGATAATGTAGAAGACGCATGGGAAAAAATAAAAACCAACATAAAGAACAGTGCCAAGGAAGCCCTAGGAGAAAGAACAATAAACACAAATAAAAGAAAAAATACGCCATGGTTCACCCCTGAAGTCTAGGAATTAGCAAAAAAGAAAAAGAATGGTTACATAAGGTACATCGACAAAAGATCACCCGAAGAATATCAAGTCTACAAAAGAGAAAGAAACAGAACAACTAATGCGATTAAACAACTCAAAATGACATTCTGGGAGAACTTCTCTGTGGAAATGGAACATGTACCTATACGGGGGGCCAGAAGAAGATCTGAAACATGCTACGAAAGAGAAAAAAAGCCAGTCAATGAGAAAGTAGTAATAAATGCAATAGACCAAGAAACATGGGCAACATACTTTGAATACCTATATGATAACAATAGCGAAAACAGCGATGATAAAGAAATCGAAAATCCATCATCTCCACAAGAGGAAAACAAAACACTGGAATAAGTACAAAACGAGGTACAAAAGGACAAAAGGCCATACAGAGATTAAAAAACCGAAAATCTCCAGGCACTGACAACATTCCAAATGAATTACTTAAGTACGGAGGTCAAAAAATCGGAAAAGAATTAGTAAAATTATTCGGAAAAATAGAACAAAGCGGAACAATACCAAATAAATGGAGAACTAGCATAACCATACAGAGGCATAACGTTACTAAGTAGTGTACTAAAACAGCCAACAAAAATATTAGCAGATAGAATAACTGATAAAGTTGGAATCTCCAAGGATCAGCAAGGCCTCCGCTCAAATAGATCAACGATATACGCAATATCTATACTAGCCAATTGATAGAGAAATCCACTGAATTCACTAAACGAATGTACACATGCTTTGTAGATCTAAAGCAAGCATTTGACAATGTACAGTTTAAGGATGTAATCGACCGACTGAACCAAATAGATAAGTGCCACATAAACCTAATAAAGCAGCTTAACATAAACAATAATGATAAGAACAGAATGTGGTCTAACAAAGGAACTTACAGTCTCATCCGGCATTAGACAGGGAGATAGTCTTAGCCCATGCCATGCAACATTATAATGGACCAAATAAACGAAGTCGATGCAGGATTCAGGATGAACAACCCCCGCCTGAGAATACTCTGTTACGCAGACGATGCTGTCTTGACGGCAGAGAGCGAAGATGACCTGCAGCGCCTTCTCTCCAGATTCAACCTAACAGCACAGAGGCTTAATATGCAAATTCCGATCGAAAAAACACAATCTATGATAATATCCCAAAGTTGGTCGTGAGTGAGCGCATTATACATCAAGTGATGAATTTCAACTATCTGGGGGTACAGGTATCGAGCAGCAGAAGTACAGTGAATAAGGTGGACAACCAGGTCAGAAAAGCCGTAAGAGTATCAGGATGTTTGCGAGATATGATTTGGAAGAACAAAAATATGACCACAGAGAGCAAGACACGAATTTATAAGACCTGCGCCAGGCCCATAATGGCCTACGCCGCCGAGTACGCCGCCGAGACAAGAGCTGAAACGTATGTTACTAAAAGAAAAATGATAACAGCGGAGATGAGTCAAGACCGAATTGCAAAGTGGGCCAAAACACAAAAACCGGAAACAAGGCCCCCAAAACGCTGGTATGAAAGCTGGACATCAGGATCACAGGAAGGCTGATGACAGGATTGACAGGACTTTGTCCTTTTACACCAAGAAGAAGAAGACTAACCATGAAAAATAAGTAAAGGTTGAACAGAAGTGGAGACAACATACACCCTTGTCTGACACTTCTACGTATTTCGACATCGTCGGTTGTGCAGTCATTTGTTCTGACGTGTATAGGTTTTGAATATATCGAATATCCTTCTCATCCACATCCGTTCCTCTGAGCATATTGATTAGTTTTTCATGTTAAACCTTGTCAAAGTCAAAGGCTTTCTCGTAGTTCACAAAACAGAGGAAGACGTCCATCACGTGTACATCACGACAGTTTTGGACAAGTACACGAATGCCGAAACAAATCAGATGAAATTTTCTGAAAGAACTGCAATATGAGACTTAAAAGTCAATAATGACTCCACGAATCCTAGTCTCAGGTCGACATTTAATTGACATATTGTCTAGGTTAGAAAGACCCAGATCCTCGCCCACATCGCACCTAAATGACAGAATATTTTTCTTGACAAGTTGTAAGCGAGTTAAGAGCGGGTTAGAGTCACGCCAAGACTTGAGCACATGAAGATCTACCTAAATAGCTCGTTTTCGACTCAAAGGGTCAGCACCGAGGTCAGCACAATGCCATAGAATTGTAGTGTCGTCAGGAAATAAAGTAAATTTACCAGTAACATTTAATGAATCAAGGTCATTTATAAAGATAAGAAACGAAACAGGGTCCAGAACTGATCCCTGAGGAACGCCACAAGAGTTTTCCAAAATCTCAGAATGTGTTGATACAATGCATACCATCCGACGACGTCCGGACAAAGAGGCTTGAAACCATGAAAGCGGTATACCTCGAAATCCATAGTGATAGAGCTTCCGCAGCAGAATCTGGTGAACAACGCAAACAAATGCTTTTGATACGTCACAGAAAGCTGCCGTAGTTACCTTACCACTATTTATGCTAGAATAGAGTCTCTCCAACAACGGAAAAATGGCATCATTGGAAAAGCAAACTGATGATATCATCTTTCTTTTGACAAGCTTTTCCGCAATTTTGGATAGACTAGATAAAAGTGATATTGATACAGTTTGAAGAATATACACCAGGCTCCCATGATAAATTAATTGCCTGAGTCAAAACTTCCAGGACTTTGTCAGGCAAATTTGAAAATAATTCACTTAATAAGCAATTCATCAATCCCTGAGCTATTTTTGTTCTTTATGCCCAAAATTTTCTCTTTTAGCTATTCTGATTCTGCGCTTGGATGAAGGAATAAAGTATAAGAAGTTACTGACCATTGTATTAGATGATAAAAAACTGAGTGGATCAGCAGGCTGGAGAATATTCTTGGTCAAGTTATTTGCTACAGAACAGTAATACTTGTTGACTAAATTGGGACACAATGTGCACTCATTCAAGTTTGGGACTCGGTTTGGGAGTTTGGGGTGATATGATTTTTGATACAAATATCATTAATGATTAACCAATTTTCCTTTTGTTTGTTGGATGCCGCAAGATTTTTTCTTTGAGGATGCTTTACATCTGAGGTTCAAGAATAACGCCACAGATACCTCACAATGTCAGGAAGGAATTTACCTCGGAATTTACCCATCGAATATTTATTTGTCAGGAAATCCACAGTAGTCACTTTCAAACTTTCAATATCTATTGGAGTAACCGCTGCTGTCTTGTAAATCGGTGCCTTTAGCTTTTGTTTAAATAATTTTCTAATTTTTCAGTTAGGGTTGGTTGGTTATTATTTGTTTACTGTATTTTATTTTGAAATATAAATAATTTACAATTAGGTATGTTGTACTTTACTGGGGATATTTTGTTCATCTCTACTGAAAAAAATGTGAAAGTTTTCACGAATAGTAAAGATTTGTTTATTAATATTGTTCTTGATAATAACCTAAATGCAGATATTAAAAAACAGTATGACAGCAACAATCAATAATGACATCTACTAAGTAAAAAATGCGTGTTATAAAAGAGTAGTCATAACGTAGAAAACCTTGGTCCTTATTTGGAAAATACTGAACCAAATGATTTCAAAATTGGAGAATGCTTTGAGCCTTCAAAATGAGGTATCACTCGACTCCCATTTCCATTAAAAAAATATATTCCGAAAGCGCGCCCACCTGTCATCTTGGCATTTCAAGCTGTCATTGATAAGTCAAAAAATGCGGAACTTGCTCATGTATTATCGTGTCAAATTTCATCACAATATACCTACTAAAAATATAATGAACTAAAAGCCCTTAAATCTCGTCCCTCCTTTCTTATTTTAAAGCACAGAACCAGTTTTCTTAGGACTATTTTACTATTTAAAACTTGATAAATAAGAAACATTTTTATTGAAATAAATATTTGCGCAAAATTCTTCTTACCTCAAATATCCTTTTCATTAGTTCCAATTGCGGTAGATTTGGACGTAGTTATTTAAATTGATGTTAACTTTTAAAACTGCTAAAAACATACGAAATATGCCGCATTTTTCCTTGGCAATTTCGAATTACTACTTTTTCATTTTTTCAATTGATAATCTTAAATTGGTAAAAGAATGTTGCACGTGTTACCAACTTGAAGGCCATTTAGTATTTCTATTAAAACGAGCTTTTTAAATTATTCTGTTTTAAATCGCAGGCAGCTCGAAGGACCGAAACATTTTCAAATAAAATGAAATAATGTTTTATGTACCTACAGGTTAGCATTCCACAACCTCCTTCCTTTGCAATTAATACCTCTAACAACTGCTATAAATAAATTGCATCAATTGCATTTTCATCGGTAAAATTATGACAATAATACCGCAAATCTCAATAATTCCAAATAGTCCAAGAAAAAATATCAATACAAACCTTTAAAACCTACTTAAAATACTGCTCCCTCTCAATAAGAGAACCGTAATCCAAATATGTAATCCATTCTAGCAGGTAGGACACAAAAACACACTTTCACAATGCTCATATATCTGATAAAATCACAGAAAAAAACGTCAGAGGTACCACAAAAAGAACCAAAACAAAAGCATCACATCACGCAAAGACGCGGCTCGGAGGACCACTACGATAAGGGTCAAAATAGGGGTAACGCGAAAGAAAAAAAGGACGATCGGGCGGCGCAAAGGAATATGGCGCACGGGTTTCGTCGAATTCTCCGTTCGATACTGAATGTGGCGTCCCTTCTCTTGTCTGTGCGAACCATGATGGCTGGCCATCAAGTCGGAAGAAGTTTATTCGTTTGGGTCGTTTAGGTGAACGTGGAGTAGGTGTTTGTTGCCCTCCTATAGGTCGATGATTTAAAAACACATTTGGAGAATCAAAGTTGTTAAGGAAGTGTTGTTTGGAGGGAGCGTTGTTAGATAACGTCTACACGTATATCATTAGGTTAATTAATTTATTTGTCTACTTACCTAACTGAGTACTGATTTTAAAACTACATCATTACCATCGCTAATTGTGCACCTGCAACGAATCATTATAAAAAGTTTTAAATCATAAATTGAAGATACTTTTCCCTTATAACAAATCTTTTTATTATTTAAATGATTTTCAGAAATAAAAATGATACTTCCTTTTTATTTTAAATCTTTTAGAGACTGAAGACAAAATTATTATGCAAAAAAATTTAAATAATTATTCAATTTTTTTTTGTTGGTCATTGTATAACGATCCATAATAATTAAATATAGGTAATATAGGCTCGGTAATAGGATTTTAGGCTAAAAACTACGAGAAAGGTAGAAAAAGTATTTTTCAATATATTTATTTTTCTTTCATATATTTGTTTGGCTAAAACCGATTTAAATCATTTGAAATGATTTAAAATACTTTCTGGAGACTAAATCATTTTTTAAAAGATCTAAATTCATTTTTATATGAAAAGGCTCTGGCTTATTCAATTATTTATTGGTGTCTGTATAATATTTCATAACCAAATGTAAGTAATATAAGTTCGGTAATAGGATTTGAGGCTAAAAACTACTAAAAATTATGGAAGAAGCATTGTTCCATATATTTATTTTTTTATATATTTGTTTATCTAAAACCGATTTAAATCATTTGAAATAATTTAAAATATTTTCTGGAGCCAAATCATTATTTAAAAGATCTAAATTAATGAAAATACTCTCCCTTATTCAATTATCTATGAGTCTCTATTTATAACAAAACTGCCTGTGCTGGTGAATATCTATAGACTCTGGTATTACCACCTTGCCAAGATGTTAAGCTTGAAATAATATAGGAAGTGGTAATCCCCAACCAACACTATATTTTTGATTTATTACAGCAAAGAAAACGAAAAGAAAGAGGCTAATCTAGAAAAGGGCAGTTTATGGGTAATTTATTAATTAGGAAACGCATTGATTGCAAATTATTGCAGGACGAATATGCATAATTATTTATAATATTACAATATAAATGGCACTTAAGTTTTGTGTGTCTTTATTAAGGTTTATATTGGGTTTATTAGTAGTTAGATGACACATTTCCAAGAAAAGTATTTTTTGGGAGTTAGGGTGACTATCTAAGATAGTGGACTACTGAAAGTCAAAATGGTGTCCTGTTTCAAAATGGTGCTTTGATAGTCCTGTTTTTGGATTGTCTGATTTTGTGATATTACAGACCCTTCTGTGTTCTGAATTACGATTCTTTAGATATTGTCACGCTATATTGTTTGTGATATTGTTTTGTCTGGCCTATATAGCATACATTGCAGTTGTTACACGGTATTCTAATATACTATGTTACTTGGGTTTTCTCTTGGGGTTGAATGTTTAACCTACGAAAACAGATTTTTTACTGATTTTTTGTTGTACGCACTTCAGAGTTTGATGTTCTAAGCTTCTTACTGAGGGGTTCAGATAAACCTTTCACATAAGGTATTTTATGATATCTTTTGGACGTTTGCAAGTTATGTTGTGTGTTGTTACCACTGTTAATATTTCTGCGGGGTTGTTGGTTGGGCTAGATTAACCTCTTCCTTTTCGTTTTCTTTGCTGTAATAAAACAAAAATATAGACTTGGTTAGGGATTTCTACTTCCGATATTATTTCAAGCTCAAATTCGAATGCAAATCGATAAGAGGATCAGTACTCCCCCTATAACCTTTTTCTATGATCAGTACAGCAACATCTCGGCAAGTGGTAGTACCACCGGTAAGGCATTTTTGTTATAAATAGGATATATATAGGCACACAACGTCCTTAATGTTTTTTCTCGATGTGTTTTAATGTTTTCAATTGATCACTTCCATGTTGTGTGATTTGTTAGTTTTTAAAGTGTTACGGTGTATGTCGGTTGTTGGTATAATTCTTGCACTGTTTTCTTGATATTGATACTGTATAAATGTTGAGCGTATAACCATTTTATAATAGTATTTTATTTTAAAATGGTATAACGTCCTTTGTGTCCTTTTTTAGCCTTGACAATGATGTGGAATGCATCCAAACGTTGGCATTTGATTTAAAAGTTTATATTTGACACGTTTTTAAGCAACACTTGGGAGTAGCCGACGATGATTTATGTTCGGCGTTCCAATCAAAACAATCTCTTGATAAGATTAGAAATGCCAATTTAGTGATTTTTTTTTGATTTTCAGTTTGGAAAATCTACTTAATTGTACGTGCCAGCCAATGCATAGCCAGATTCGCAAACCTCAAGATATCGATGTTTACACTATATAAAAAAAGCTGTAACAATTTTCCGTACGAGATCGGGAAACACGAGAAATGTTAAATGCATGCAGAAAATCATAAAAACTTGCCATACTTCAGCATTTTTGCGTGTTTGAAGAAATAACTTTCATTTGATGCGTTATGGGAAATTTCGAAATTTGACGGAAAGTGTCTTACAATATTTTGGCATAGCGATTTGGTTGAAAGATGTAGATTTATACATTTTTAATTGCGTAAAATCTCTTTGAAAACAGTTTGAAGCAGGAAAATAAGTCAGGTTTGAAAAATTTGGACATTTCTTGGTGATTGGCTAGTTTCTGTCGATTTTATGGCAGACTTTGAGGTGTAATTTCACTTTTAGCATATCGATGCATATAGTTTTTGTGGTAAGTAAGTAGATTTGTTTGCGTAAAATCTCATTTAAAATGATTTGGAGCCGGAAAAATGGGCCAGCAACGGAGGATTTTGAAATTTTTTAAAAGAAAACCAGCCGCAGTTTCTGTTGGTTTTATTGAAGATTTCGAGATAAAATTTTACTTTAAACATCAGAGTCTATAGCATTTGTGATAAATACATTAAAAACATTTGTTCATATTGCAATTATTCAGATTGTTTCTCCTCTCTTTGTATTCACCCCATTAAGTATTATTTGTTAATGTTCTTATGCATATACCTAAACTACGACTTGATAGGTAAAGGCTATTTCTTATACAGTTTTTGATGCACTTTGAAGTTTTCACTTCTCTCTTCGTCGTGTGGTCTTAAGCACACACCGTTTTTTGTACTATTTATTATATATGTTATGTATGGGTTATGTTTTTTCGGATTAGTGGAGGTCTAGCTTTTTTATCCTCACTGAGATATGAAAATCTGGAGGATATTACAAATGGCAGAGGTATCAGTTTCACAGCAGATATTTTTAAAATGGGTGGTTGGCGGGTCTTGGATATCTGAATAATTGATCAGCAACATGGGAGTTCTCAATGGTCATACTAATATGGCATCGTACGAGGAATACTTGTTGAGCGTCTTCTAGAAGAATACTTCTAAAAATGACCAGCATTTACACTGACTTTTCGAAGGCATTCGATAAGCTGACCCAAAAGCTATTCATGCTTCAGGATCAGTGATAAAACAATAATTATATCTCGAGGGAGCTTATTGTTTTGCTCGAAGTGCCATGCTCCTGGTGAGCAACATTGTTTGATTTGATTTGTTAACGGTGTTGTTGATATGATTGCAGATCGATTCTTGTTTTCTTTTGTTTGCTAAGGAGAATCTCTTGCAGAGTAATATTAATGGTAGAATTTGGCAGGTAGTACCACAGCTTATTCAATAACCAGCTACTCATCTCTAGCGAAATCGGAAAGTTGGAGTGTCGGGCACTGCGCATCCTGGTAGTTCCCTGCGCGGTTCAGTTTCGCGGTCTCGTGATTTTTCAGGCAATGTAATGACACGAAGCGAACTGAATTTAAAATTAATATTCCCTTCAAAATCCACGACAAATTTGTCCGAAGCTACGGCTATTGCCCTAAAAAGACCGGAAATTTCGGATTTTTATACAATTTTGCCATTTAAAATCGTTTTCAAACGGATTTTAGACGATAAAACATCGTATTTTAAATTAAACGAACTGTCAAAAGTATTATTCAGATGCCCAGACGTTTAGAAAAATATTAACTCGTGGCCCTCTTCTAAAATTTTCACTTGACTTTCCCAAATCAATGGATGCCGCCGCAAGATGAGTAGCTGGTTATTGAATAAGCTGTGGTAGTACCCGAGTATAACAAACCAACTTGTTATACTCTGGTAGTACATTGTAAATAGTTTAATATTGGGCAAAACCAGGTAGGTTGATACTAAGACTACTTACTTAAAAAGACAAAGTCTGTCATTCATAATTTTCTAGAAAACTGTATCGTAAACCACAGACTGTGACGTGCGTATTTATCAATGAAACTGTGGTACAGAAAGTGGCTAGTGGGTAAACAAACATAGGCGTAGCATTTTAATTTTTCGTATTATTTTTTGTTCCACCAAAATTCAAATCTAAATCGATTACGCAAAAACTAAAAATGGGAATAAATTAAATCTGGATATTGAAATATTGGGAAATTTGAGACCGACAATTTTCAAGTTTGGAAACGAATTTTTTACCACATAACTTAAATTTGATTGTCTTGAGTAGGAATGCTATTTAAATTTATTGAAAAGTCTTTATTAATATTTTAGAGGGATATTAAATTATAAAATATTAAAAGTCAATAAAGTTCCATCACCATACAATTTTTTGTTCAGACTGATTGGGTATCAAAACTGGTATGAAAAAAGTATAAACAATTTCTAACACCAAAACTCTGGCACGCGCAACCACAGAATTGACGTATGGAACGTATGGAAACCGGTTTACATGATTAAAATAAATTGGAACTAACTGAAAGTAACCGAAAGTTGTTTGAATGACTAACCAAAAGTAACAAAAAACACCAAAACGGGCTAAAACGTATAGGAACAGTTTGAAAATATGGAAGTAAGTTAAAACTAACTCAAATAAACTGAATTTTGGCGACTAACCAACACTAACCAAAACCATTAAAGTTGGTCATAATTAAGGTATCGGAACCAGTTCAAATGATTAAAATAAATTGGAACTAACTCAAAGTAACTGAAAGTTGATTGAATAACTATAACCAAAACTAACTAAAAGAAGCAAAACGGGCTAAAACCTATCAGAACGCATTAAAAATGTTAAAGTAAATTAAAACTAATCCAAATTAACCGAATTTTGCCGATTAACCAAAAGTAACCAAAAACGTTAAAATTGCTTACAGCTTACCGGCACCGGATCAAATGCATGGCTAAAATATATTAAAACCAGCTGATAAGTATTTATCGAATGTTGATTGAACGACTAACCCAAAATTTATCAAAAGCACTAAAAAGAGCTAAAACGTATCGAAACAGATTAAAATATTAAAGTAAGTTGAAACTAACCCAAAATAACCGAATATTGGCGACTAGCTAAAATGAAACAAAGACATTTAAATTGGTCATAATATAATAACGTACCGGAATCGGTTCTAAAATAAATTGGAACTAACTGAGAGTAACTGAAAGTTGATTGAATGACTAACCAAAACTAACCAAAGGTGACTGAAAGCACCAAAAACGGGCTAAAACGTATTAGAACAGATTAAAAATGTTAAAGTAAGCTAAAACTGATACAAATTAACCGATTTTTAGCGACTAACCAAAACTAACCAAAAACATTAAAATTGTTTATAACGTACCGGTTCAAATGACTAAAATATATTGAAACTAATTTAACTTTAACGAAAGTTGATTGAACGACTAACCAACACTAACTAAAAGCGCCAAAAAGGGCTAAAAAGTATCAGAACAGATTAAAAATATTAAACTAAGTTGAAACTAACCCAAATTAACCGAATTTTGGCGACTAACTAAAATTAACCAAAAACTTTTAAACTCGCATTTAAATTGGTTATAATAACGTGTCGGAACCAGTTCAAATTACTAAAATAAATTGGAAACTAACTGAAAGTAATCGAAAGTTGATAACCAAAACTGAATAAATGCACCAAACGGGCTAAAAGATATCAGAACAGATTAAAAATATTAAAGTAAGTTGTAACCCAAATTAACCCAATTTTGCGACTAACCAAAAACATTAAAATTGCATATAAATGACTTTTATATATTAAACTAACTGAACTTTATCGGTAGTTGATTGAACGACCAACTAAAACTAATTAAAGGTAACCAGGAAGGTCCAAAACGTGTATCGGAACATTAAAAATATTAATGTACCTCGAAACTAACCCAAATTAATCGAACAACTATAAAATTAGTCAAAAACATTTCAGTTGGTGATAACGTACCGGAACCAGTTCAAATGACTAAAATAAATTTGAACTAACTGAAACTAACCGAAAGTTGTTTGAACGACTAACCGAAAATGACTAAAAATAACCAAATGCACCAAAACGGGCTAAAACGAATCGGAACAGGTTAAAAATATTACAGTAATATTATAGCTAATTATATATTAATATATTTTCCTGTCTACAAGTGGAGGGTAATTTTTTAGGTTCTCATATATGCACCTTTCTTTATTTATTTATTTTATAATTATGATAATCTTTAATATTAATCTTAAAAATGCATTTCTTTAATTAAAAATATTATAAACACTCGTAAATATACAAAATATTTACTTTTTTAAACTCTGCTTTTAAAAACTATTTGAATCATAACACAAATCACATTTTTGCTTTTCTATTTATCATTTTCAATGTTCCCCCGGTTGCATCTTTGCGAAGGACTGTGCATTTTTATTAATTAAAAATTAAAGATATTGCAATACACCATAATACTAAATCAAATCGTTCATTTAGGATAGTAGGTATATACATACTTTTATCGTAATAGATATAAAATTGCTGTTTTTAGCATTCTAATGGCGTTTAAAATGTTCCAATAATTAAATGGAGTAGGACTACTGATTTCGCTATTGAAAAATCAAAATAATAATCACAGCAATAAAAAAACTCAAAAGAACAAAACAAAGCAAAGATAGAGATTAAGAAAATACTAGGCAAAATTATTTTGGAACATTTTTGACAAGTTTTTAAGTCCTGAAATTTCATTTTAAGTATACAACGCTTATTTAAACAATCTGGTTGAATAACTAATAAGTGTATAAAAGTGTATTGATTTCTAAATAAGTCAGCTTTTGTAAGTAAACTTCTAACTCTTGGTTTCTGAGAAAATTCAAGCTTTTTAAGTTTCATAATGTATCCTGATTTTAAAATAACTTGTTAACACTAATTTTATTAAATCGGTTCCATGGCAATTTAACGGGTCATCTTCATATATATTGGTCCTCAAACCAGTTCAGTAAAAGTAAATGGCAAGGTTTTAAAGTATTTATAAGCAAATATATCATTCAGTTTTCAGAAGTGTGTTTATAATGCGCGCCCAAGCAACTGGACTGGACTCGTCAGGCAGTAGGACTCGTCAGGCGGTAGGACTCGTGTAGACGAAGATATCAATTATGCTAGATTATTTCATTTTTGATTTGCAGATATAATAAACTTGTAAAGTGTTATTAGAAGCTAATTGTCATCTACTTGTACTTGAACTAGAAACACAATACATGCATTATTTTATTGCTTTGTGTGGCCCTCGAGGGACGTCAATTAAATGACATTTAATACTCACCGATGAAACAAGAGTTTTGGAAAATTCCGACTTGTTTTCTTGCAAACTCTACAATGATGAACCATGATAAAGTATTAAACACTGATTTGCCTCAAAAAGTCTTACAAAGCACTAAGAACACCACGCGATAGTAATATCTTCAAAACATGCGGTTTTACTACGACTACTAGGCCATGTTGTTATTCGGCCGGAATGGGCCGAAAGTAGACGAGACGTAGCCCCAGTAGCGGAGGCAGCCACGCGGCATTGCCACTTTTATTTATAGAAATTCCTCGCATGCTTGATGACAATATTTAAAATTCTAAAGTAGGTAATTACATATGTTTTTTTTTGTTAACTAACGTATATTTAAATTAGGTATTTATAGAATAACAAATGTAACATGGTTCAATAAATTTAAAATAGTAAGTGCTATTTACAAACAAAATATACCTACTTGAAAGTTAAATTCACTGATTAATGAGGAAATATGGCAAACAAGCTCTTGTACCACAGTGTGTGTTAGAATGCGATCTAATTTTGGGGTACGTACAAAAAGTAAATAAATGTATCTTTATTATTTTATTTTATCTAATGGTTGATAAAACCGGATGCCGCCTAATTGTTCAAAAGGTCTGCCGCCATCTATCGGACAATTCTAATATCAGTGTCCCTAACCCGTCAATAGTCGCGTGTTTTTATTTCTACATCTTTTGATTTTGAGTAATATATGCTGGAGCAGTATGTACTTGAGTGTTTTTCGGTGTACCTGCCAAACTCTTTTTAAGCTAAGTTGACAGTATTTTTTCTCTACTGAATAACTAATGATAATTTTAAATGTATTACATTAATCTAATATATTACCTCTAATTTGGTCAAAAATCTTGAACATTATCTCATAACCTAAAAATGTTATATAATATTTAATGCCTTGCTTACGAGTTCTACAAAACCCGGGTGTTACAAAACTGGGTGATGTTACTTCCACATCACCATAGGTGATGGGAAGTTTTGTAATGGCAAACAAATTTTGACTTTTTGTGTGTGCTTAAATGTCTTGAAATAAGCTAAAGATAATTTAAAAAAACGACTAAGTGTGCAAATGTTGATTGACACGGTTCTTGAATAACTGGAGTTTGTAATTTGGGGGAAACAGGTGACCTGGTGTGTCTCCATGATAACTTTCGAACGGGTTGATGTAGGTATTGATTTCGAATTTTGCACACGCATAGAAAGCCCTAAAGGGATCGGTTTTGGGTGTTAACCGATTAGGTGGTGGGGGTGAAAAAGGGGTTAGTATACCAATTTTAGAATTTTTACCCACATTTTTCTGATTTTCTAGGCGGCATTATGTCTTAAATAAATGTTTTTAATGCTTTTACATTTTTTGTAAGGGGGTTTAAAATAGGGATGAATAAAATGAGCGTGTTGTATATCATTTTTAGGTTTTTTTGGTATAAATATTTCCAAAAATATTTATTTTACAAAATTTCGAGTGATGTGGGTGGAAATTCTTTTTTAATCTGCGTACTTTTAGTTAACTACAACATGTCTCATTATAAAAGAAAAACTACTTGTCAATCATGGGATCAAGATAGCATGCAAAATGTAATAATTGAAGTGCTAGAACATAGGATGGGATATAAAGAAACTTCTCAAAGTTTTAAAGTACTTAGAAGATCGTGTGAAAAAGCAAGACGTGGCAACACTGTTGAAGAAACTAGTATGAAAAGTTCGAATTACCTACCTTTAACATAGAATGGGAATGGAATGGCTAAGAACATTTCTTGTCGGTCGCATTCAGTCTGTAAGACTTAATGGGAAGCTGTCCCGTGAAATAACAGTTGCTTCAGGGGTCCCACAAGGGTCTCATTCGGGTCCTTTACTGTTTCTTTTATTTGTGAATGATATTAAAAGCTGTATTAAAAATGCCCAATTTTTAGTTTTTGCAGATGATATCAAAATCTATAAAGAAATTTGTTGTCCAACCGATTGTGTCCTGCTACAACAAGATCTTAAGTCTGTTAATGATTGGTGCTATAAGAATGCCCTATCTCTAAATATTAATAAATGTTCCATAATTACTTTCTGTCGTATCTTAAACTGGCAGGAATATTCTTACAATATAAATAGCATCACACTTGATAGACAGTTCAAGGTTAAAGATTTAGGGATATACTTTGACTCCAAGTTGGATTTCAAGTTCCATACTATCTATATCTCAAACACAGCATTTAAACTGCTAGGTTTTGTAATGAGAAATAGTAAAGAATTCTGTAGCAAAATTTGTCTTACTTTATGTTATAGTCTAATAAGGTCAAGAATGGAGTATGCAATTGTTGTGTGGGCACCTTACTACAATAATCATGTCAATGCACTAGAACGCGTTCAGCATAAATTTTGCAAATTATATTTAATGTTTTGAAAGATCATTTAAATGCATATAGCTTTACTGCCGTGTCAGACCATCTTGGTTTAGTTTCCATTGAGAAAAAAAAGAGAATTTGCTGATCTTGTTTTTATCTTCAAGATACTCAACTCATTATGTGACTGCAAGGAGTTATTAGAGTTAATAAACTACGTATCATCGGGGAAGAAACCACCCACTTTTTCATATTCAACCTTCGACTCAAAATTACAGTTTTTTTAAGCCTTTATGTAGAATGATAAGATTGTATAATTCACATCAGGCTGAATTGGATATTTTTCTTTATTCATTGGGTAAATTTAAGCAGATTGTTAAAGGTTTATAGTTTATGAATTATGTTTATAATAGATATATAGTATACTGTATTGAATTGCAAATGGTTACCGTTAATAAAAATAAAAAAAATAAAAAATAAAAAAAATCTGTTTTCTTATTTTAAATAAACCTTTTTTTAGATGAGCCGGTATCGGTACAAGCCTGTGTTTAGCGCTGCCCAAGAGGATGAGCTGGTTACGCATATCTTACAAATGAAAAGCAGACTATTCGGATTCACTTTCTCTGACCTAAGAATTTTTGCCTACGAGCTAGCAGTACAAAATACCATCAACTACAATTTTAATAAAGAAAAGAAAATGGCTGGTAGGTGTTATTCGTTTTTGTCACGTCATCCAATTCTTCGATTGAGGACTCCAGAACCTACTTCAATTGGATGAGCTATAGAATTTAATCGAGCAGCAGTAGGAAAGTTTTTAATATGTTAACAAAAGTTTATGACCAACACAAGTTTCCTCCTGAGCGCATATGTAATGTTGATAAAACGGGAATACAACTGTCCCCAGAAAGCAATCTAATTTGGACATGAATTTAGGCGATACCCTCGATAAAAATTTTACTTTATCTACAAAGCCGACAGCTAATTACGAGTATTTGCTCCGTTATCGCCACATATCGATTCTTCCCAACCAAGCTGTAGCTCTTTAAACTCCCACACTGCAAATCATACTAACATCTCTTCATCTCCTAGACAAGCCACCACTAAATCTGATAGTTTAAAAGCAAAGTTCCCAATATCAACACGTGGTTTTCCAGTCTCTCCAAAAGTGGCTGCTGTAACATCATCTCCTTAAAAGTCTGAATTGGAAGAAAATAAAAAAAATTTAAGCTAAATTAATATGATAAAAAAGGAAAAAATGTGGTAAAAAAGGCTACACCAAAAACAAATTTGGTTCCGAAATTACCTATTGCAGATTCTGATTGTTCGGAGGAAGAAGATGATGCTGATGATGTGTGCCTGTATTGCAACGAACTATTTTCAAATTATATGTCGAACGAAGGCTGGATGATGCAGATGAGATGTTTATTTGAGAGTTCTTTCCGTTCATAGATTTTTGATTTTTTTTTCCACATATTTTTAATAAATATTTAAATTTCTTTCTATTAGCCTTTTTACATAGTATTTAAGTTACTAACCCGTTTTATTATACCGGTTGGACAAAATCGGGTATTTTGCAATATTTTCATAAAAATTTTAAAAAACAAATATAGGAACATTTTTAAATATTGACATTGTTATACCAAAGTTAAGTCACATCTACTCCAAAATGGCACAAGAAAGAGTCAGTTTTTGAACTGAGACCCGATTTTGTCGAACTCTCCCCTAAATGAAAACAAGTAATTAATTTTTGCATATCTAGATTGTGAAGCTCAGAGATTTGAGCGTACTATTGGATAGTGAACTTACCTTAAGTAATAATGTTTCTGCAATTATTGAATAGGCACTAAGAAACTTGGGTTTTATTCTTCCTTACTACCTACCACTGTCATGTGCAAAAAAAAATTGGCATTCAATGATAATATTCACTATATATTGATTATGGCGCTGGTGATGTGTTATTGACTGATAAGGACATCGTATATTCCTATCGTACTTAAACTTTTAAGCGGTGTGGTTTATTCACCCTCACGATTATCTTTAATTTAATAATACTATACGTCTTTTAAGAGTAGGTAATTAAAGTAATTAAATTGGATCTTTTGGAATTTAGCAGGCGTTGATTCAAAATACATATTAAGATCAAAGTTTTGCTGTGAAAAGTGTGTGTGTTACTGGTAGTAATTCCTTAATTGATGTAATATGCTTTCTTAAGAGTCTGTCATCTTATATTTAATATAAAAAAAATTATGTCATTGCTTCAAAAAACATAAAAAAATGTATAAGGCATGATATTTACTTATCAACTATCAATATATATCAATATATTTAAACAAAAATTAATAAATAATATTTAATAAGGTGTGCTGTATTTATATAATTTGTAGAATACAAAAAAGGAAAAATCGAAATATCCCATAGAAACAACAGAAAGCGCGCGCTGCTTGTCGCTTAAAAATGTCTAAATTCTCCGATTTAACTACAAATTTCTCATAATGCATCAAATGCAATTTTATTTATTCAAACTTGTAAATATGCCGAAATATGGAAAATTTTAGTATTTTTACGATTTTCTGCACGTTTCCCTTTAACATGGATTCTCTTGCTTTTTCCGATCTCGTGCGCAAAATTGTTATAGAACTTTTTTATAGCAGATATGTTCAACTAAAACGCAGTTTTATTCACAATACCGAAACAGAATTATTGTACTCGACGCGCGTTTCGCTAACCATATTAGCATCATTAGGAGATGATTAAATCAGTTTTAATCATCTCCTGATGATGCTAACATGGTTAGCGAAACGCGCGTCGAGTGCGGTATTTTTGAGTCGAAGCTGCCAAAAGTAGTTTTCACTCAAAAATAAATATATATTAGGTGTAGATGGGATGGTTGTAGGTTAGCACTGTTATAATGATCTTATTTAAAATAAATTTTATTTAACTCAAATTACCCTCACTTCTCTAGCCGCTCTATTACCACTAGTGATTTAAAATGAAATTTAGAAAAAATAAATATTTTGGCCGGCGTTTTGAGCAGTCCGCTCTTTTGTCCAGTCGCTCTTTTGTCCACTCATTAGTTTGGGTTAGTATTTGTATTTGCTCTTTTGTCTACTTGCTTTTTTGTCACCGACTGGTTTTCAAAACTATTTTCAGTGAAAGAAAACTTACACAGAACTAGTCCTACTTCAAAAAATATGTTACAAATTACTTTCGCACAGATCGTTTTCTCAAAGTGTTTTTCAAAAAAAAGTTAAATTTGAAATAAGTCTTCCACACCCGCTCAAGCCTATAATTCTACCCAAAATTTACTGCGTTTTTGTCCATTTCTTTAGTGATTAGTACCATTTTCATTTAATTCTATTTTTAAATACTTAGTTTAAGTTATTTGTGAAATTTTTATATTCTATAAAAATATTTTATTTTGTTTTTGTGTTAAATGGCAAATTGGAGCCTTTATTTTCAATAAAAATAAAAAAGAGTAATATTAACTAAACAGGTTCGATTATTTTTTACCCCAAGGCAAAATAAATAATTAAAAAAAGTAAAAAATTAAAATTAAAAAAAGGATAAAAAAATTTAAACACATATTTATATTAATAGCGCCAATATTATCTGAAGAACGATAAAAAAATTAAAGTTCGTATTTAAAAAAAAGAAAGTTGATGATGACTCCTTGAAGACGAAACGCCAAATTCTAAACTAGGTAATACCATTGGATAGAATGAAAAAAGTGGCAATGCAAAAGTGCAATTCAATTTGAAATCCGTTTTTAAAGAAGCTCAGGAAAAAAGTAAAACGATTTTTCAGTATTTCGGTTTTTTCGGATATACTCGGAATTTTAAGACTCTCTAAACGGCATATAATGCGCAATTTTGCTCTAATTTGACTGACACTGTATCTCTTACGGTTTTCGAGTCTATGTATGGGGAACTCGGAAAAACCGAAATATTGTAAAATATTTTTATTTTTTCTGAGTTTATTTAAAAACTGATTTCAAATTGAATTGCATTTTTCCATTGCCACTTTTTCGCTCTATCTACTGGTGATATCCTGGTATCAAGTAGTTTGGAATCCAATGTTCAGCAGGGGTCAGCATCAACTTTCTTTTTTTAAATACGAACTATTTTATTTATCTTTTTTTCAGGTGATATGGGCGGTTATTGATATGTTTTTCATTTTTTTATTCTTTTTTCTAATTAATTTTTTTTTAATTACTTATTTTGCTATGGCATAATTTTGAATGGTTTGTTACTTTTCAAATTTTCATATTCCGTAAAACTATTTTACTGTTTTTGTGTTAAGTGGAAAATTGGAGCCTTTAAAGTAAAAAATAGTAGAATTAAATAAACATGATCATTAATTTTTTACCCCAAAGCAAAATAAATAATTAATAATGAAGATAAAGAAAAAGAATAAAAAAAATAAAAGCAAATATTCACATTAATAACGCTAATATCATCTGAAAACGATTTAAAAATTAAGCTCGCGTTTAAATAAAGAAAGATGATGATAACCCCTTGAAGACGAAACTTCGAATTCCAAACTGGATACCACCATTGGATAGAGACTTAAAAGTGGCAATGCAAAAGTGCAATTCAATTTGAAATCTATTTTCAATTAAGTTCAGGAAAAAAATCAGACGATTTTTCAATATTTCGTTTTTTTCCGGATATCTCTGGAAAAAAATCGGAATTTTTACATTTTCTAAACGGGCTGCATATTATTAAGCACCTAAATGCGCAATTTTACCATAATTTGATCGACTCTGTATCTTTTACAGTTTTCGAGTTCCCCATACAGAGTGAGCCAAATTGTACCAATAAATTGTGTTTACTATAATATAGGTTACTGTGCAAATTTTTAAATTATTTACGAACATAATTTAATAGGAAATACGAGAATAGATAATTAATTCCTCTTAGTATATGTTAAAACAGGCGTCCCTGTTGCTGAATGATATATTTAATATTTTTATAATATTTTGCCTAACGTTTCCTAGCATCCCTGGTGGTATGGTTCTGCAAACGTCTCTTATTCGATTTTGCATATCTTCCCTTGTAGTTGGCGGTGTGACCTTATCCGTTCCTTAGTATATCTCCACAAGAAAAAATCTAGTGGGGTAAGGTCGTTTGACCTTGGTGGCCACTGAACAAAATCTCCACGCCCAATCCATTTTGAGGATAATGTTCATTCAAGAATTCGCGTACCTCACGATAGTAGTGCGTAGGTAGTGTTGTAGCCACCTATTCTGACGTTGATCATTAAGATCTTGAAGGAGATCGGGCAAAACTTCTCGCAGAAATTGAAGATATAATTTAGACCAGTTAAAGTATTATTAAAAAAAATAAAGCCCAATGATTATGTTCTGGTGAATGCCACCCCAAACATTTAGAGACCAGGAGTTTCAATGTTGCACTTCACGTATCCAAATGGATTTTCTGTCGCATAGTGCCACAGCCGACTTCAAGGGGTAAAGGTGACTGTGATAGTGCATGTTATGTTGATTTACAGCGCCATTACTTCTAAACGTGGCCTCGTCAGAAAACATGATATAACCTAAAAAGCTTGGATTATTTTCAAGTTGACCACTCGTCCATTGGCAAAAGTTTACACGTCTTTCGAAGTTGCAACTCTTGATGTAATTCGATATGGTAAGGATGATATTTATATTTTGTACTGGTGCGATTGGGAGTTGATTGTGATGTTTGACATACTGTTACTAATTGACGGTTTGTGGAGTTTCTTCAACATGAAGCTGATTCTCGAGCTCTCTTGCTGGATTGGCGGCATTTCTCTTTAAAACTTTGCGTTTTGAATAGTCAATACTTCCAGTAGGATCAAATCTCTCCATCAAATTTTGAAAATTGGCGTCAATCAGCAAATTTGATTCTGTATAATCTTTGGGCAAGAAAACAGATTCATTTAAAATATATTCATTACATTCTTTTTAAAATAAATAGAATGCTTATTCTGAATTACACACAAGTTACTCTAGCAGGTATTATTTGTTTCCATGGCTACTATGATTACTAACAAGAAATGCTACTGAGATAATGAATAAACTAAAAATGTCAAAATAATTCAAACACTTTAAAAAATAGGTATAGGAAATACTTAACACAAGTTGTACGGTTTTTGATACTCTTTAAAATAAACATAAAAATATACAGGATGTGCCATTTAATATAATCGATTTTTCTAAATTTTGAATTTTTAGATTTGAACATGTATGATAAACACCCTGTTTCTACTATAACCCGCTTCGTCCTCTCTAAACTTGAAATTGTTTACCTATATTTATGGTATTTTTGAAAGGTATTCTTCTTCTGGGAAATATTTGTTCGTACTTAGTTCGAACTCATTTTATGTGGTTATTGTTTGAATAAAATAAGCGAACTATTTCATGTTTTTCTTCCTCTGAGTATTCCATACCATTTCTGAATGAATGAAGTATATGAAAATCGGTCAGTATGACAGAATGACAAATTGAAAGGTAACTCATAGTCCGAGAGGCGACCGTCATAATAGTGTGGTGTCTGAACTGTCAGGATTTTGCATGATAAAAAATATTGTTTAGTTGGGCCGAATAAGAAACCGTTGGTCGGCCGAGGCTGGCCTTGACCAGTAATTAATTATACAGGGTCTTTCAAAAAGTTCGCATCATATGGGAAACTTTTTTAATATTGATTTCACAGAAAATTCTATTCTTGACAAAAGTTGATGCTTAGAAAAAACTAATTTTGACCATGCTAACTTAAGGATAAGTTATACAGGGTAGGTACTTGAAAAAAAAATTAAGGTTAAAAAAACAAAAATTTTGGAATATCGGTAAACTTTCTACAGAAAAAATAAAGCTTTTATTAGGATAAAAATAAAAGTCAAATACCATTTTTTCCAAAAGTGCATCGTTGCTGAAAAAAATAATAACAAAATTAAGAAAAAGAGGGGTTTTTTCAATAATTGACATGAATTTTCTCAGCAACAGTGTACTTTTGGAAAAAATGGTATTTGACTTTTATTTTCATGGTTTTCCGATATTCCAACATTTTCGTTTTTTTAAATTAAATTTTTGTATTTTTTAAGTACCCTGTATAACTTATCTTTAATTTAGCATTGTCGAAGTTTCCCGTATGATGCGAACTTTTTGAAAGACACTATACAAGGTGATTCGCGGTCGATGGTAGGTTAGACGTTTCTAGAGAACCACTCAACGGATCATTCTGAAAATTTGGTCGGTTACATAAACGAATATGCTCTACCTTGTTAAAATATTTTCGACAGTGTAGTGTTGCCGCTTCTACTAAAAAGTAGTAACAACTGTCAAATTTTAAATGGAACACCCTAGATATTATTGCATATTTGTATTTTGCAGAGTTACCTGCTAAGAGAATTTTTAAATAAAAGAACCTTGATTACAATTTACAAAGCATTGGTGGAATGGTGGAATCAATTATGGCATACGGAATTTTGGTATGGGGTGAGGGGTGTCCTTTATAACAATAGCTTATACAAATTAAATATACAGAAATATATATTAAAAATCATGTTTAAAAAAAATAGACTATATCCTTCACATTTACTCTTTACTGAAGAAATTTGTAATATTAGATCACTTTATGTTAACGCAGTTTGTTCATATATTCACACTCATTCAAATTTAAAATTTGTTGTTAGACATAATTATGACACGAGAACCAAAAGTGACAAGAAATTAAAGCTGCCTATAAGCAACAACAATCTCAATCTAAGATATATCAATTATCTTGGACCTAAAATCTATAATTTATTACCGACCGAAATAAGAAGTTGCTCTAACAGAAGAAAATTTAAAAAGTTAAGTAAAATGAAAATTTTTAGAAGTTATCATAAGTTCGAAAGGTTTCTTGGTTAACTATGGGTTGTTGGTTGGGAGGGAAAGAGGAATCAGGAAATTGAAACTTTTTTTCTTTTCCTCTATATTTTTTATTTTTATTTATATTTTTTTTTTTCTTTTTTTTATATATATATGAAAGGTTTATAATATAATGGAGCTAGTTCTTTTGGAAATCAGTTGTCATTGTGTGTTACAAGGTGTGTATATAACTTTAGTATTGTATGTTAAGCATTTCAGCACATACAGATGTTTTAACATCTAGGTGTTTGTTAAGAAAAAAAGAAAGGAAGGTACATCAATATAGATACTCTACCTATTAATAGTAATAATTGTTACATACATTGAAATTGTTAAATAAAGTTAAATGTTATACAGGGTACTTGAAAAATACAAAAATTTAATTTAAAAAAACAAAAATTTTGGAATATCGGAAAACCTTCTACCCATCAAATCCCATCGTCCTCCCCCAGGCTGGAGAACACCAAAGTACAAAGTCTGGGGCCGATCAATGACAGTTTGTGACAAGACGGGCTGCATTGTATTGGCTGGCAGGAGCGTCAAACTGGTGAGAGCAGTTTGATTACGGGGAGTGACGCCCCCACCATTCCGAGTTGCCACGGGATGTGGCCCATCAAATCCCATCGTCCTCCTCCAGGCTGGAGAACACCAAAGTAAAAAGTCTGGAGCTGATCACTGGAGAGTGATCCAACAAACCCCATTTTTACCCCTGTCAGACTAGGGACCGCCAAAGGAATGAGTCTGAGGCCGATGCTTCGAGTGGAAGCGGCCCTAGGTGGTAGATGCATAAGCCTACTCGCATCGTCCGGTGAAAGACCACCCCACCAGAATTGGG
>JAEQML010057919.1:0-31242 GCA_016904865.1 Pissodes strobi
CAATAAATCGTACATAATATAGTCAAATAAAAAAAAACATTTTAAATGGAAATTTTAAAAAAATTATCGCATTAGCAAGCAAAATTAAGACATTAAACAGATCATTTGTAAGAAAATAATGAATAAAAAGATTGGAACTATGTGATTTATAATAATTTAACAGTTAACCCTAAGAAATAAAAGCATAGGCTAATATTTTTTCTCCCCGTTGCTCAACTTTATATGCCTTTTTTTCGGCACGTTGTTCAAATTTATATGACGTTTCATTTTTCGTTTGATGTTGCGTAAGACTGTGTCAACTGTAACTTGTATTGTATGGCTTTTAGCTAAAATTCAGCATTATTACAAAGGCGGCCCCGCTGCTTTTGTATTTTCATGTTAATCTTTTTTTTTTCTCTGAAACGACTTAACGTGGAAATTTGGCAATAAGTGGAGGCAACCGACGGTCATTTGTTTTTGACGACCCGTTTTTCCATTTCCGATTTATTACGTGAGATGTGCAATTTTTCAAAATTTCATTTCGATATGGTGTTGCTTTTTATTCAGGGTGAATGTAAACTTTTAGCACAATAATATTTTATTACTGGAACCGAGTAATCTGGAGCAACCAAACGTGTATACTAAAGAGAGGTGTTACGACTACTCCATATTGAAAAATCACATCGATCCATCCAATGAAAAGCCTACGCGATTTAAAAAAAATTATGTGCCTCACCTTTATATGCACACAACTGAAGTGAAACTTCTGAAAAAGATATTAGGAATTGAGTTTATATTTTTTAAGCTTTTTTTTCCTCAACTTTTGCCCCCGGTTTCGACACTTTTTTGAATAGTTTTTTGCTTTTTTTAATTTTTTTTTTCATAAAGCATTTTTTATTTCCATTTTTGCCATCCCCGACATCGTATCTCAACTCTTTTTTTTCGCCGAAAACCGCGTTTCTCTACCTTTTTTTTTTCTTTTTTATTATTTATCTTTTTTTTCCTTATTTCGTTTTATAATACTTTTACTAATTTTCCGCACAGTCTTTTACGTTTTTTAAATTTTTCGATTTTTTAGAACATTTTTGGGTATTCGGGGGCGTGGGGGAGTGATGGAAGTGGTGGGTATAATTCGAAATTAATTATTTTAGTTTTTCCTTCTCCACCTTCTTCTGGCCGAACGGCGGGGGGGCGGGGTGATACGGGGGTCCAGTTTTCGTCCAGGATCCTCACCTTACCCGGCTATATGTCCTGAAAATTTCAGCCATCTAGCTATAATGGAACATGCTTCATTAAAGTGTTTCACTTTGATTTCCGTTTTATTTGATTTTCATTTTTTCGGACTTACCCTCGCTAAAGAAGTTTCACTTCACAGATTCTTAATCCTCGATAGCTCTGTTAAAAAAAAATGTATAACAATTTTCCATACTTCAAAAGTTTATTGCATTTCGGAATTTTTACGAGTTCAATAGTTAGTTAGTCATTCTTTTGATGCACTATGATTTAAAGATAGAAAATTGGTAAGGTCAACATCAGTCGCGTGCGGAAAAGTATCACTTTGCGCACTTGTTAGGAAAATAACTATTGTCAGATATCACTTTCCTTTCGTAAGTTGAATGTCACAATGGCATGTGTCAAAGTGACAGAGTGGCAGAATAGACTACATTCAATTGACTCGATTAGCGACGTACCCAAAGGGGCTCGCCACCCATTTGCGTTACACTCGGCATGCAAAAGGCTTAGATAAGCATCTTTAAACCATAAAAAGGTTACAAAAATCAATATGTTTGTGGATTACACACTGTGAAACTTTGTTCACCCAAAACAGAATAACATTTTTATTTTACACAAATTCGCTGACATAAATGGTAGAACATACTAAAGATGAAATTCTAGCTCGTTTTAGGATAGATTCTTGCTAGAGAGGGATAGGTGAGTAAGGGACGGATGACGTGGAAGAGGTGAAGGTAAAAATATGGTTATCTCATGCTTGGTTTGAATTGTGAACGGGCTGGTATCAAAATTCACCTCACCGATCACCCCTCTACATTCGTTACCGTTCGCCATATCACATATCGTGTAACTTTTGGAGCACGTGCACCATCAGAAGTTTTACGTCAAGAACCACTGCACCTAATAAGGCTCAAAGATTTCACCAAAGCCAACCCGAACAGTAGAAAGACTACTGAACCTAAGACTTGTTTAAAGCTGTCGTACACCGAGTAAATCAATACTATGTCTCGATTCGTTTTGAATTTAAGTCAAACATTGAGATCAGAATAATTTAAAATTTAAATCTTAGTGCGAAATGGGACACTCGATGGAATTACTAAGATTCTCGGTTTTTTTAGAACAGATATTATGCTTTTAAAATATGTTAAACGAAGACAAATCTTGAATAGGTAAGTTCCTTAACCCTGCAGAGCTAAATAATTTCAAATGTGTTGATTCAAATTTAAGGGCTCATTTTAAAATAATTCATCCATATTTATTTCTATTTTCACTAAGTTTGGAAAACAAAAAAAAATATTGCTGCTCTTCGTTTCCCATATCGTATGAGAAAGGAATCAGCCATAAGCGTTTAGCAAGTTTTTGAAGTCCAGAGTGTCCAGACTAATGAAAATTAAATCCAAGGCCGTATGTTTACACTAATTTAATTAGGAGCAATCAGTAAATTAGCTACATTTACAAAGAGTAAATTTATTTAGGACTTTTATCAACTAAATAATTGAGGCCTGTCAAATCCAAAACGACCAAAGCGTGGTACGCGCCAGTTTACCTAAAGTGTTTCTTCTTTGGTTTTTGGGTAGTAAGTGCCATTCTTCAGCTATCGAAAACTCTCAGAGCAGAAATCGGAAAACCACGTGATTTAGTAGGCTGTTAATGTCAAAACGTTGTAAATGCCGTGTGCCAGTTGCCAGCTAAATGTAAAGAAGCAATGTGTTAATGCGCAAAATACTGCTTTTCGTATAATTTTAGTGTTTATAGGTGCTTAGTTTGATTTCTAATTCAACATGGAGGCACCAGGTGTTAGTAGTACTCAGGGTGGTACTGATAAGCAAAAGATGTGGGAAAAGCCAAGGCTAGACTGAAAACTCGTAAAAAGTGGGACAAAAATATAAGGATTATAAAACGAAACAGCGGGAAGGAGCACGCAGTTACTGCAAAAAACTTACCACCTGAGGTAAGATGCATTATAATATTACATTTCATTAATGTAGAAGGTAACATAATTTCCATTATTTTCTATCATTTCCAGAGGGCACTGGAGTTCGAGTAACTGGAGTTCGAGTATACTTAAGAACACTGTGCCATACCTTAGGAATTACTTCTAGCCGTGTATAAATCTTAGTAAACAAAAAACCTATTTGGGAAATGGACTACAGAAAAAAAGAGGAGGACTGAGACCCGCTCCAACCGTAGACGACTGGAAATCTAATGTTATCACACATATTTCTTCAGTCCCTAACGATATTAGCCACTACATTGGGCAAAGACAATATCCTTGACCAACTTCGACCTAAATTTCAGAGTGCCTCGCGTTGACATCCGTACGACAAGTGATAGGTTGAATATTCAGCTTAAAAAATCAACTGTCGATAATGAAAGAACACAAGCAAAAAAAATTGAACACACATCACAGAAATCTTGAGGCTGCTAAAAAGGCAATGCAAGCTGATTCCAAAAATTGCAGGCATTTTGATCCATACGCTGTAGCCTATGACATGCGACGAAAAGTTTTATGTGCCATAGCTTATCCACTCACAAATGTACTAAGCCTCTAGTATGCATCAACTTAGGCATTCATGATTCAAAGGTTGGCAATGTTTTCATGTGTTTATGGCCTGAGACTGTAGGGCGATGTCGATTACTGGAAGTTGCACATTGTGTCTGACATTATAAGTTACAAAGGATAATAAAAATAATTCTGCGGTCTGACAACTGCTGGGAACAAAATAAAAATCAAATTATATTGGCTGTGTGTTTGATATTAATAGCAAAATGAATTGATGAGGTGCCTCACAACTTTCCGATGCAAGGACACGTATTTTTAACTTAAGACAGATATTTTTGATGTCCTAGAATAATACAAAAATTGCAAAGCAATAGTTTCTGTTGGTTTGGTAGAAATTATGGCAATATCAAACCAATTCCTTATACACTGATGGTATGTGATGGTTTCCACAACTGGAAATCTTAGGCACAAAAAAATCTTACACATCTAAGTTGAAAATAACTGAAGTTACCAAGAAGAAATTATGCAGGGAGAACTTTCGAATGGTTGAAATTTTGAAATCTCATGGATCTTTACAAACGTTGACAGGCACAGAGATCTATAAAAAAAAAATTCAGCTATTGGCTTTAAAGATAAAAAGACCAGAAATGGATTGACAGCCGATAAAGTGGCCTATATCAAAGCCATGCTTCCATAGCTGGAAAAAGAGCGTAAACGGTTTTACAAAAGTCTCTGTGACTACTCTTAATGTTTCACTTTTCATAATTATTTTTATTATTTCCGTATTATTCATTCTCCATAAGATTTTTTTTAAAGAGCATTGTTTGCTTTTTGATTATAAAAGTATATAATAATAAATCTACATTGTCTTGTTATTAAAAAAGACTGAAAGAGTTGCCACAAAGCTGCATATAAAATATTTTGACTTGAAATATTTTAATATATTTTGCCACTAAGTCACTTTTAAATAAAAATTGCTCTCATGCGCTTGAACTTTTCAATTAAATTTACTACTATCTAATAAATAGCATAGTAGCAATATCAGAATAGAAAAAATAAAAATAAAGCTCATTGGGAAACATTTTAGGGTCCCTAATGTAGAATTTAAAAAACGGCACATATCACGTTTTGGAAAGGCAGACCTCAATTATGGCTCTTGTGTCTAGACCATACCAAAGTCGAAGTTGATTTGCAGTCCAACGTGATGATTTCGATTGCCCAAGGCATCTTCAGGGAAAATTACTTGAACATCAATACTCATTTCGAAACGATCCAGAAAAATATGATACGAAATTATATTCATGAAGAAGGAATTATAGTATTCTTCGTCTTAACCATTTTTGTGAAACTCGTTCATAATAAATAAATTTGGCACTGTCATGGAGTCCTTGCCTTTCAAATCAAAAACTAGGACAATATTCTTGGGATAATTTTAAAGACCATAATAGCTATAGATGTTATTCGGGGTGTATTGACGAAATCTATATTAAAGTGATATGTAAATCTTTTCAGCCACAATACTAATTACGTATTAAAGAAAAATACCTTACCTTTAAAAATTATTGCAGTATTATTTCTGTGAGGACCATTCGCTACGTTTTCAAATAAATTATGTAAAACATTTCGTTGAAGCTGCCTAGTGGGCCCTTTAATAATTGATAATTGGGGAAGAGTGCCCATTTCCTGAAAAAAAAAATAGTTTCAGCAATAATCTCTGATGTGCTACTATAGGAATACTGTCAGTAAAACTATTTTTTTAAGAGCTAGTTCTTACAGCGAATTTACGTCTTGGTCAGCGACCCGCAATATGCAATATTATTGCTAACGGGTAGTTTACATACGATTAAATCATGAATCTCACGTTGCAGCAACTCGATACTCGACATTGCTATTACGAAAATGTTGACGGTTCTCGCAATATTTTTTGCCGCCGATATACGCTGCTTGTTGAAAAGCCAGAATTATTATCGCATCAGAAGAGCAAAGAGAAAGTGGCGTTTATGTATTATATTTTCGGACTGTTTTAGAAAAAAACATATCGACAGTCATTAAATATTTTTTAGGAGTAGTGGAAAAGTATCCATGGATTTACGATTACAATCGTAAAAACCGTAGCAAAAATTAAGCTATGTATCTGAATGCAAACCACTGGTAAGTAATCATGCGCTTATTATTTTAATTATTATTATAATTTAAATAGTCCTATTTCTTTGCCAGGCTATTGCATTTTTATGATTTAGAAAACATGCTCCTAACTGTTCTCTTAAATTGTAAGCAAAATTATTATTAATAAATTTTATGTAAAACAATGTGGAATCGAAAATTGACCTGTTAATCATATAAAAATATGAGGAACACAAGCTGCTTTAATAACTGAATTTGTTGTTTGCTCTTGACAAAATTGGTCTTTGAAATATTTCAAATTTACATACGAGCATTCTCCTACAAGCTACTCCGAGAAAAATAATAGGGTGTAATAACCAATAATTTATTTTTTTTATGGCAATGACACAAACACTATAGGGAGATCCTATGGTATTCGACGAGCGGTGTGGGTGCAAACATGTTGATTGGCACGGTTCTTGAATAGCTGTAGGTTATACTTTGGGAGAAACATGTCCTGGGAGTGAGTTCTACAGCGAATCCTTGTAAAGCGACGTTCTAAGAGTTACTAGTTGTACAACGAACGGGTGCGCCCTTGCCGTCTGTCATGATTATCTGTCAGGCACTACTGGGGGCGAGATGAGGCGGGCCAAATCTTGCTAACATCTGCAGTGAAAATATCTGTAAAACAGGGACATCTGGGCCACATGTCTGCGTTGTCCCAGACTATCTAGATTCCGGGTCCACTCCGGGTGGCCGACGAGACGCACAGCTCTCTGAATGGAATCCAGCAGCTTTAGGGTGTGCTTTGGTGCGGCACCCAAGATAAGCAATGTTCTAAGCACGGTCGTATTTGCGCCTTGTAGAGCAAGAGCAGCTGCTGCGGTATATACCGTTTTTGTTGCAAAATGGCACACCAAGCTTCTGTGAGGCTGATTTTGCGATGTTAGCAACGTGGTTATGCCAGGACAGATTGCTGTTGACGAGGATGAAGGAATGGTCGAACCTATCATATTGATGTCAGGGCCCGCCGTATTGGCTATCTTGGTAAACGTGGCTGCTTGGGTTTTTGCTGTATTTCTCCAGATCTTGATTAATTGTTGTAATCTGCTCCTGTCTGCGGTGATAAGTCTCAGTCACTGGTAAAGATTTTTCCAATTTAAATTGGGAGACAAGGGTACTGTTTCTGCAGAACTGTAAACCGTATTATTGGTTTCGATCAGCAGGTCACTAATATAGATGAAGAACAGAGTTGGTGAAATTATTGCGCTCTGAGACACGCCCACATTAATTTTGAATGTGTCTGAGATGTGTCCATCACCTGCAACGTGCAGATATCGGTTCTTAAGGAAACTGGCAAGCCAGCTGCAGAGAGACGCTGGCAGTGCAAAGAACAATAGTTTGTTGAGCAATCCGTCATGCCAAACTCTGTCGAATGCCGTCGAAATATCCACCGTAATTGCTCGAGACTCCCCGTAGTTCTCAATTGCCCTACTTCATAATGGGTGACATAGGCCAATATATCTCCTATCGATCTCTCTTTGCCTAAACCGTAATGGTTATCGGCAATTATTTTGTTGGTCTCGAGATGCTTGAGTAGTTGACTACATAGATGGACTACACGTTCCATAACTTTGGAGATTATTGGAAGCAAGGCAATTGGGCTATAATTTGAGGTCGTAATTCTCTTTTTTGGAACAGATTGCACTCGAGCGACTTTTCAAGAGGATGGGTAAATCCCTTTTCGATAAGACGGAGAAAAAAAGTCTGGAAAAAATTAGTGTTAGTTCGTTGACGCAGTTCTTTAACATGATGGCAGGCATTCCATCCGGTCCTGATGCTTTTTGCTTATCTAGTTCTTTGATGATTTTACGAATATCACAGTGATGAAACTTAACTTCTGCCATGATGGTGCTGATATTCGACATGGTGAGGAGAGCCTTGTCTTGGGGGACGTTTAAGGTAGAATGCGATGAAAACATTTTGGCGAGCATGTTTGCCTTGTTTTTTTTTGCCGTGATCCCGCGTTCGTTTGTCAAAGGTATAAGAGACGTTTTTGTTATTGCTTACTGAGCATCCAAGCTGTAAAAAATATCAAATATATATTTTTTTAATGAATCGCTCTGTATAGGGCTCGTTATTGCTTACGGATATAGCAGATTCGGTACCTTTATCTTTAAAAATAACTGATAAAAATTACAAAGCGTGTTCCATAAAATCAACGCATTAGACATTACCATTATTTTCTACCGTTCTCTTTGTAAACATATTTAAAAAAATACAGGTTGATATTTTGTGACAGATTTCGCTATGCGTATTTATTTTTTCTTACAAAAAATGCTGCCGATTTATGAAAAACCTTATAACTTTTTATTTAAAATTGATCAATATCCATAAATATATGGCAGATATGCGGGAAAACGCTGAACTTGTACCGTCCGTCCTGCGCCTGTCGAACTGATAACTCTTTGTTAATAGGTATCGCTTTTGACATGTTTGAATCGACCATTATCGACCACCAATTTTTCTGTTGTATTTCTATTGAGAAAATCAGTGGTTTTATTGTAGAGAAACAGTGTCTCAAAATGACACCAACTAAATTATGTCGTATCTTGGGAATGAAGAGATATCTTTTTGGCTTACCTACTCTTATAAAATACTGCCATATTATTTCATAGTCATGACACATATCTCGGATTTTCGAGAATCACAAGTGTCTCTACTTTAAAATCGAACCGCGATCCACCTATCTTAGTAACTATTCCCTTTTGAGTGCGGAATGATTTGAGATTTATATTACATGTAAATGGAAATGAGATAAAATGTCAAGGCTTTAATGGTTGATGATTATTGGAAAGCTTGACAAAAACACCGATAAAACGTATATGATACTGGCGATTTTATTCTTCGCCATGGTGAATGTAATGGATTATCAAAGGATATGCAAATTATCGACGAATTTTTGAAACTCTTCTGCGTTACTACTCTATAAATTTAAGTCAAAATCAATATATTTTAATTCTCATAAATATGCTGTGATGCATAATATGTTAGTCACAACATTCCCGAATAGAATCCCTACTACCTATATTTTCATAAAAAAAATCAAAGTCCTTAAAACATCTTAATGCAATCTATTCGCAAAAAAAAATATTTCAATCACCGGAAGTTACATCGAACTAACGAACAAACATTTTTACAATGAGAAAAAAACGGATTATTATTGATTATTAATTACAGCAGATATATTCGATACATTTATTATACATCAAGTTCAAGAAATAATGTTTTATTAATTTGAAGGATCATGTAATTTTATGTATTTATCTGGGTCAAGATTATTTTATTTGAATTTCTGATTTTATAGCACTAATTTAAGAATTTGGAGTGATTGTAATCAACAAACTTTCAACAATTTTTTGAAGGTGTTGCGGTAATAGTAATATTATTGGGAATAAATAATTATTAGCTATATACTTTCATATGAATTGCCAAAGGTGTAAGAACAGATTTCAAATGTTCCCAATTATTTTGCCATGGTGTACTGACACATCGAACTTCCAAGATAGATTTGAAATCTTGAAATGTGTCAGCTAATACTTATCACTTTTGAATAATATCATTATTTGATGTGTACATCATACATATTACACTGCATTTAATTCCTAACTTCATGGCTGACGTTTTTACTATTTTTTACTTACACTTATTTTACTTGCTTTTATTTTTCAGTAATAAATCATCAATTTAATCTGAAACATTTTTTAGATTACAAAAGCAGTAGCAAATACAGATTTAAATCGATCCAAATACTCCGGCATTTAAAATGCCAGTGTCAAATGCAATTATCCTTCGCATCTTCGCCGTCCCTCATTACACTTTGTAGTATACAACTTTTTCCCAATCGGTACAATTTTTAAAGAAGTTATCTAAAAACATGGTGATTCAGCCGACCCTGGCTAGCCGCTCGAGCTTATCGCCTTGATGCGTCATTACAATTTTGTACCGATCGGTGACAAGCAAGAATCCGTAAATCGGTTCTTTCTTTTGGTTTTAAGAAGAAAAATGCCTAGAAATCGTATTTCAAGTACAGTGTATGTGTAGTCATATTTCTTGCTCGGAAGAAGCGAATCAGGGGGTGAGTTCACATAAGATTATATGCCAAAATTTCAAATATACGTAAATACCTGGTGCTCTTATATATATAAAAACAGAAACTATCTCTCGTATAAAAGCATGATGTGTATAATACTAAGCTACCTTAGTATTATGAATAAATATGACACTTGTAACCCTTAATTTTTTACTTAATAAAATTAAAATGGAAAATACTCTCAAACTTCGAAAACTAACTATATTAGAATAAAATAGGGTGCGAACGGGTTACAGTCAAAAATTACTAACAAACTGTTATTTATATACGAGGGCATGACAAAACATTGTTACATTTGTCGTCTGTGCACAATTATACACAGAATCAAACAATATTGTAACAAGCAAATTTTGAAGAGGCGACGTGCGACGTTCAAATAGGCGAGGACGTGACAACCCTGGAAAACGAATGGCGCAGCAGTAGAATCGAATCGGTGTTATATAATACGGGGTATATAGATAGATTAAAAATAAGGCGTAGATATAGTTATTGTACGATAGCAGAGTCGACTCATGGCGTTATGTAATTATGATAACTGTACTGGGGAAGGTGTATTGGCGAAATAAAACGTGTTACTAAAAACTAGTCGTTTACAGATCAGAAGTGGGATAACCTACGTGTTGTGTTATTTGTTGTGGAGAACGGTCAAATACGCGATTTCGGCGAGTTAAATCGCAGTGGCAACTTCTTCTTTTTTTGTGTGAGTGGCGATATCACAAAAACTCATAACAAAAGGCGTGCGTTTGTTGCTATCCTTGACAGTGGATTGACATTTGGCGATTTTTCAGATATTCACAATAATAGTAAACAAGTGTGTGCTAATTAATTAGTGATTATTGTAAACATTGAGGCGTATTTCAACTGTGTTTATTGGCATTGGTGTTTAAAAGGCGTTTTTCAAGTGATTTCCTATGGAGGAAGGCAGAAGTGACGAGTTAAAGCTCGATTACGAGTTGGAATTAAGCGACGGTGACCACGGCGAAGGCGATTCGGCGATGGAAGACGAAACAGTCTCCATGGTACATAAGCTGTTGAAAGGCGGTTTGGCAACTAGTATCCAGCAGATTGTGGCGGCCGAAATGGCAAGGGCGGCGAAGCAAAAGGCGGCCGAAATGGTAAAGGCGACGAAACAAAGGGCGGCCGTTGGTACTGGCGGTACCAAGGGCAACAAGAAGGGCGAAAAATCAGGTGAGCGCGTTCCTCAGGCGGTAGTAGAGCATGTTTGTAGCGATAGGGCGGACTCCGCTTGCAGTTTGGGCTGTATGGGGTCAAGGGCAGGCGGCGACATTATTGACCCTTTTGATCCTGACAGCCGGGACTGTAACGTAGTCAGGTGGTTGAGCAAAATTGATCAGTTGGGCGATATTCATGAATGGTCGAACTAGGAGAGAGCGTATTTTATGCAGGCGAAATTGCAAGGCGCAGCAAGGGGTTGGTTTAATCGGCTCGATGAATATGACCTCTCATGGGAAGACTGGAAGGCGGCTCTTAGGAAGGCGTTTCCTAGAGTGCATGACTTTGCTCAGCTGCTCAAGGAAATGATAGCGAGGGTTAAATTGGACGGCGAAACCATGACCCATTATTATCATGATAAAATGGCGTTGATCGAAAGGTGTGGGCTTTCAGGCACAAAGGCGCTTTCGTGTCTGATTTACGGTCTACCTCTCGATCTACAGGCGAATGCGAGGGCATTTGGTTGCTCTTCCCCTGGCGACTTGTATGCTGGCTTTCTTTCCTCTTTTGACAGATATCGGCGTCCATCAACCGATATTGTGGAATTGGAGGGGCAAGGAAGTCCAGGATCATGTGCAGGCGAAGATGACGAAGACTTTGCGGTCTTCTGAGGCGATTCTCAAATTGAGAGAGGCGTTTGGCGAATTTTGGGTATCCAAGGCGTACTATTTCCAACTGCTGGCGCGGGCTGGCGTTTACGAGCAAGGCGTTTGCTGACTTTTTGGCGAGGCGAGGTGTAAAACACCGAGGGCGAAAAATTAGGTTGAAAGGTGCATGCAAGTGAGTCTGACTGGCGAGGTGCAAATGGCGAATGCTCTGTTGGCGAAAGGCGAGAGCTATGGCGATTTAAGGTCCAAACTTCTTATTGAGATAGCAAAAGGCGAGTGAAAATCTGACAAAGGCATAATATAAAGGTGACTGATAAATGGTGAATGATAAAAGGCGTAAGGTTGCAACCGCAGGCGAAACCCTTAGGGTAGGCGATTTGGTGTTATGGCGAATGCACAGATCGATAAGATCTGGTTGATTTACTGGCGAGTTAAATTAATGAGGGCATTAATTGTTGCAGGATGGCCGAATGTAACAAGCAAATTTTGGAGAGGCGACGTGCGACGTTCAAATAGGCGAGGACGTGACAACCCTGGAAAACGAATGGCGCAGCAGTAGAATCGAATCGGTGTTATATAATACGGGGTATATAGATAGATTAGAAATAAGGCGTAGATATAGTTATTGTACGATAGCAGAGTCGACTCATGGCGTTATGTAATTATGATAACTGTACTGGCGAAGGTGTATTGGCGAAATAAAACGTGTTACTAAAAACTAGTCGTTTACAATATATTCGGAATTGAAATATATTATATCGAAATGAATATAAATAATAAGCAAAAGTTAACGATACGAGCTATTCGAATCGTTCTCTAGTAATCTCGTCTAATCGTAATCGTACATCCTACCAGAGCAATACTATTCAATCACAAAAAGTGGTTACATAACACAATCAAAAGGCTGACTAAGGAAATATACCGGTCGGCCTGCACATTTATAAATGTTTTACACAGAATAAAACGTTTTTACCATATAAAGGAATATAAAAAATAGAAACAAATGGTTATAATGCCTTCGTATTATTATCACGCTTTCGATAATTGATCCCCGTATGGGCCACATGTGGGACTATAAACTACAATTCGATTTGATGCAAATATTGCAAAACAAAAAACTAAAAGTTATATTTAATCATGATCCACTTATCTATAGGATAATAAATAAAACTCAAAAATCAAATATTATCATAATAATTTCAAAGGATATTCATAGTCACAATACTAGAGAGTTTATAGGAAATCGTACTGTTATTATTACTAAAATGGAATTATCCTCAATACCAGTATTAAAAACACTGTCTAGAGGATTAAGGACTATGTATACTGTAATTATTGTTATTACTGCATTAATAAATAATTTTCAAAACAAAATAACTTTTTTTTTAAGTAAGTCGAAGAGTGCCCTTTTCTCACGAAATTAACCTTTAAAAACTAGCCACAAAGGCAAGCTGACTCATAATTTAGGAGCGACTAAAACCCAAGTTGGGTATTATTATAGCTTTGCATGCCCCTCCGTTCGCTTTGCTCGCAACGGGGGATCAATCAACAAGAACTAACCAAGTGCTAACCAAAACTAACCCAAGGCTAACCCAAAGTAACCCAAAATTAAGGGAAAAAGGTAAATTAATAGAAATTTTGCTAGGACGTAGACATGGATTCGTGTCGCATCGCGCGCAGTATTTTGGATTGCAACTCGGGATTTAGCCGCTCGTCATAAATTTATCGGAATGTTATCGTTCGGCTTTGTCGAAGCGATGTATACCGGAACGCATTATTTTTAAACAATTCGTGTTGATATGAGCCGACCGGTGAGGGAAAAAATTGGAGTAAACATTGCTTGCAGGAGATGTTAATAAATAATATCAATACCTATTTACAAAATCGCATTTGCAGATGCGAATAACTTTAACTAAAATTGGCCTTCACATTTTGCAGATGTGAAGGGCCCCCAACAGCCTCCACGTCAGTAGGTGTATTATGTTGGAGTGGTTAGAGGCACACTATATCCCTACATTTGCCGATGTAAAGGATATATGTATTGACAAAAATAAAACGGTATGGTGCTATGTATTTGCAGATACAAACACAAATAACCACCAAAAACAAATAACCACTATACTATTGCAACCCTCTTACATAAAATCATTGCATTGGAGGTAGCGAATTATTACACTCTTGGTTTCTGTTCAAAATAGAAATTACAGTATTTGCAGATACTGTAAATATGCTAAAAAATCGTTGCATTTGCAGATGCAGACGAAAGCATAACCAGGGTTAAGCAGCAAGCAAAAAGGTGAATAGTTCGTTGTATTAGCAGATACAATCGATCGTACCCACTGTCTGCAATTGCAGTTGCAGGTAGTGAATATATTCATGAACCTATTTTTCTGTTCAAAAACAGAAATTGCAGCATTTGCAGATGCTGTAACTAGGCTAATAGATCGTTGCATTTGCAGATGCAATCGATATAATAAGTAGCAAAACCAAGGAAAATCTTTTTTGCATTTGCAGATGCATTAGAAGATCCTCTCACGCTAGCGGAGGAAATAACTTATCCGAATCAAGACTTACCAACATCAGAAGCACCAGATGGTCCTGAACAAAGTAAAGACCACGCTTTGTTATAATAGGCAAAAAAAAAAAAACGAGGAAATCATACCTGCGAGGCCAGAACTACATACTCAGATAGGTAGTTTTTAGATGGTACAATCACTTATTAAAAGGACTAAAAGATAAAAAAAAACAAACAGTATGATAGAGAAGTATCCACCAGCTGCCAACTGTAATGTCCTCAGACCATCAAAATTAAATCTCAAAGAGAGTACTAAATCCTGCCAAGACAACTACTGTATCAATTACAGAAACAACTATGGTCCGTGGGATTAGTGCCTTAGCCCTCCCTTTCAATAATTTAATTAGCCAACCGTCTGAACTAGAATTATACGTTCAAAATTGGCAGAAATTAAAGGTAAACAGTTCAATAATAGAGTGGGTACAGGATTATAAAATGCCTTTCAATAGGACACCACTTCGGTTAGCAAAATAGAAGACTACATAGGACGGCAAAAAATTTAATTTCAAAATACGCATTCTTGGGGAAAACAGATCTTAAAGATGCATATTTGCTTATCCCTATGCACAGTAGTCAAAAGAGTTGTTAAGATTCGTTTTTTGCAACGTATTATACCAATTTAATTGTGTTTCATTTGGTTTATGTACAGCTCCATATCTCTTCACAAAACTGAAACCAGTTGTAATATATGTAAAACTAAAGGGTATAAAAACTGTACTCTACTTAGACGATTGGCTAGTTATTGGTAATTCAAAAGAGAGCTTAAAAGTATAAATAAAATTACACAAACATTACAAGATTTAGGTTTTATATAAATTCTGAAAAAATCGTAGTTATTCCCGCGCAACAATGCTCATTTTTCGGGGTTATACAAGAGAAAAGAGACCTACTGGCAGAACAGTCTATCATCTTTTACCCTGAAAAATACCTACTCACATCTCCTTGCAGAGAGAAACAACCATTGTGGAAGAAAATTTCCCTGGCTGTAGGGAAATTAGGAAGTCTCCTGAGAAATTAAACTGATTATTTTTTTATTGCAAACTATAGAACAGTGAAAAAGAAATCGATAGGTGTTTTTTATTTCCACTAAGATGAATATTACAAGAGCTATACCAGTTTTTAGTTTTGTATATATAGATATACTATGCATGGTGTGACGTAACAATTCATGTGTATTATGACGTCATAAGCACATCTCAAGGCGTTGTATCTGCCTCATTTTTTGGCTTATGGAAAAAAGAAAAACACGTGTTCACTTATTTTTCATGGGCTATCAAAATCAGCAATAATAATAATAAAAAAATAAATAAATAAATAAAATAAAAAATTGATGAAACTTCCTTATTGTCAGGAGAGCCTTTCTATAACAAAGCCTACCTAATGAAGCGATAAAAGTGATTATTTATTCATTGACAGATAGCGCCCTCAAACAATACGGAAATACTTACAATAAATAGGGGAATTTGTGGTTTTGTAAGCACCAACAAATATATACCAAAACCGTAAACTTATTGAGCTCCTAAACATTCAATTGTCTTCGGAGTCATCCTACTCTACCATGAACTCACACAAATCTGCACTTTCTCCAATATTGAATATTAAACAAAAGACGAAGCGGTTATAAAAGGGATTCTCAATGGAACATTTAACATAAGACCCCCAAATCCAAAGTACTCAATTACTTACTTGGGATTCCTACCCAGGTCTACAGCGCTTAAAGAGCATGTACCTTCACGAATCCTTAAATCTACAAATCTAACTTTAAAGCTAGTAACACTCTTAATACTAATAACGGCACACCGGCACACTGACAACCCGGAAGTAAAAATAGACAATATTTTTAAATATGAATACATAATTGAAATCAGATTCCCGGATAAAATAAAAGCAGGTGGCTTAAACAGGCTTCAACCTAATTTGATATTACCTTATTTTACCAATCAACCTGAACTATGTATAGCCACACTATTAGAGACTTACATAGAACGCACAAAAGGAAAAAGGGTGCTACCAGTCAATAAAAGGTGAATAGTTCGTTGTATTAGCAGATACAATCGATCGTACCCTCCACTGTCTGCAATTGTAGTTGCCGCTAGTGAACATACCTATTTTTTCTGTTCAAAAACAGAAATTACGGCATTCACAGATACTGTAAATATGCTAATAGATCGTTGCATTTGCAGATGCAATCGATACCACAAGTAGCAAAACCAAAGAAAATGTAATACTCACTCACAAAAAGCCTTATCACCCAGACAGCAGTCAAACCATTAGCAGATGGGTCAAGTTAATACTAAGAGCCAGCAGTATAAACACGGAAATCTTTGGGGCACACAGCACGCGACACGGGGCAACTTCAGCAGCTCAAAGAATTGGAGTTACATTACAAACCATTCAGAAGACAGCTGGCTCGACAGAAAAATCTAAAGTATTCTCAAAATTCTATAACAAACTTGGCGTGGGTAATCCCACTGGATTTGCATCTTGTTTACTGAACCATAATTTCTAAAGAATCATATAAATATGGAGCTACAATTATAACTTACTTACCAACTTGTTATCATATTACATAAGAATATTGGTATAGTATTAAAAATAAGTTAAAGGTTAATATCAGTTAAGCGTTAAACATGATATATGTACCTTCATATGTGTGTTATTAAATCTAATGGTTATAAATTTGAATTTTAGTTTATAAAAAGGCCTTACAAATCTAGGACTACAGAAATATCGCAATTTTCAGTTAATATAGATTACATCGCAAATACTTTAAACATCTACAAAGTGTAATGAGGGACGGCGAAGATGCGAAGGATAATTACAAGATCAATCGACTTACCTGTAAGGAAGATCGATCGGAATTATCCGAGCATCTTCGCCGTCCCTCATTACAAACCCACCCAGTCTTTACCTTCTCCCTTTCACCCCAAATGCAATGTAATCAAAAATCTCACGAACCAAAATTGTAATGACGCATCAAGGCGATAAGCTCGAGCGGCTAGCCAGGGTCGGCTGAATCACCATGTTTTTAGATAACTTCTTTAAAAATTGTACCGATTGGGAAAAAGTTGTATACTACAAAGTGTAATGAGGGACGGCGAAGATGCTCGGATAATTCCGATCGATCTTCCTTACAGGTAAGTCGATTGATCTTGTAAATATCTCAGCTAAAATATTTTCGCTTTTAGTTAACTTTATATGTATGCAAAGCTTAATTCCAGCTAAATATTTTTAGAGTTTGTCATAATTATTTTCCCATGACTGATTGTTTTCTTTCGAACCCTTAGTCATTAATTAAATGAAACATAAATGTGTTTTGTATAATACGAGGTATGTATGCACATCAAATATTTATATTTAACGGTGCTCAACGAGTAATTACTTTAAAAGCTCGTGCTTTCTTCACTTTTCAAGGATAAGTACAACAGGTAATAAATCTAGCAAATTATCCCATTAAAGTTCTATTTGAAAACATTACAAGACACTTAAAGCAGTGTTATAAAATATATCATAAAGCCAGGAAGTTCTCTTGGCGAACAATTAAAAATTAAAGTAATTTGTGTTACATTTCAAGGCAGTCTCATTTAAATGCTTTGGAGAATCTTATGGTAATTGGCTAATAAGTATAAAGCATTTTGAAGTATAGGCTGTTTTTTAGGAGAGCATGCTCGAACTCTCACTTCTTTGATGTACCAATATCTTTATAATCAAGCTGAACAAAGGGAAGAAGTACCAGGAGAAGAGGGGACTAATAAATGGCAGTCAATAAATTTTTGATGCATTATATCTAACCAAAAAATATATTACCAAAACATCTAAAAGGAAAACAGTCCACCCTAAAATTATTTGTAAATATATTTTCTAGCTCAAATCTGCGAAACACATTAAATTTGATATTAAGGGGTACATGTTATGACATAGGATGCGTTTCCTCACTTAACCCTCTATCCTCCAGAGCTACCCCATGAAATTTTTCAAATGGGAAGAACGGAGGGGTCGAGTGATATTTTGATTGAAAGATACTTTCATTATCTACATGACTGTTTTCGTTTTAAGTTTTTCTGGATACGCTCGCGAGAAATAAGAATGGACGTTGTTAGACAACGTTAACACATTTTTTTTCTAAAATTATTTGGTTAAATGTTGAAAAATGACCTCCGTCGATCTCCATACAAAAATACAATTATTCTTTAAAGCGTTTGCGTATGCATTCCCCACATATCACGCGTTATTAATTCTATTTCATAAATCTTGAATGGAGTCAGGCTTTGTGGACTACACTTTAGCTTTCAGATGTCTCTAAAAAAAATCCAAAGGCGTAAGATCGGTTGATCTATGAGGCTATTTTACGATACCTCTCTTACCAATTCATCGACCAGAAAATTCTTTGTTCAAAAACTGAAGAACGGAAGTGGCGTAGTGTGGAAGTGCCCCATCTTGCTCAAACACCAATTAATTTTCTATTAACTTCTCATCTTGTTCTAGTAATTCAGTTATCTTGGGACTGACGATATCTTGCAGAAGTTCTCAGTCATTTTCACCATTTAGATTTCCATTGATGAAAAAGGGTCCAACAATATGATATCCCAAGATACTAGCCTACACATTGATGTTTTGAGTTTGCTGCTATAAAAGCAGATATTGTACAGCAAAATTACATTACGATTTAACCTAGCGCTGAAGTACTCGCAGAATTGTACATGGCACGGCGATCAAAATCATCTTCATTAAGCTTATGAACTAGTTTTAACACGTAGAGGTGAAATTTTTATTGTTTTAAAATTCTATGAACAGCACTTTCAGTGGCGCCAGATGCGGTAGCGATCCTTATCACAGAAATGTTAAGACCCATCTCGACATGACTCAGAACTGAAATTTGTACCGCTTCATTCCTCATTTGACGCTAAACTTCGTGATCATTGTTTTCGACTGACCTAGTTTGCATAAACTTTCTTAACAGATGCGATACTTGAGGGTTTTGACCGGATGATTATCAATGAAGGCAGGACTGCAGATCTAGCACATCCATTTTTCTAGTAATAAAAACCCACCACTCAATCCTTTCTTGCAATGTGTACATCAATGTTATCACTACTAGCTATACCTACTAATATTGTTATCACTACCTACTTCAATCAAAACTGATGGCGGAATAGTAAAACTAAATTTCAACTGGATACTTTTTGAAGTTTCTGTTAAAGGAAATAGAGCTTTCCGAGGTAATTTCTATTTTCTTAATTAAAAGTGACATACGGAGAATGTAAAACAAAACCAGAGTCATGGCGACTACAAGTTATCCAAGTTATCTTTCTAATTTCATGGGGTGGCTCTGGAGGGTAGGGAAAATGAGGAAAATGCATCGTATGCCATAACATGTCCCCCTTGATATAAAATTTGACGTATCTCGCTTTTTTGCTAGAAAATATGTTTACAAAGATTTTTAAGGTGGGCCGTTTTCCTTAGGACACCCTATAGGTTGGTCAGGTCTATTGCTTTCATATCAAATACGTAATTGGATCAATGGTTTCGGCAAATGGTACAAACGATATACTCATTAAATAGCATATTAAGTGTTAAGGTCAGTAAGTCATGATCCTTATTCTATTTTTAAAATAATTAGAAAATAATAAGGTAAAGTATATTATTTTATATGGAGGAAAAGTGATACTTTTCATGGCGCGCTCGTGTTTAACAGCCGAACGAAGTGAGGCTGGTAATAGAGAGCAAGCCATGAAAAGTATCTTTTCCTCCAAATAAAATATGCTGTTTTTTCTTCAAATGTTGACAAATTAATGCAAAAATATCTCTTCTTAATAGTAATAATAATAATTATTATCAAAGATAAGTTGGTTTGCAAGGCGGCTTAGACCGGTATCGGTGCATAGGCACAGGTCGTTGCTATAGTAATGTAACATAAAGCTGTCAGTGGACACTGTCAACAATAATTATTTTTTTAAAATTGCGTCTCCGATTGTGTTTTAATTCCGTATTGATAAGCAGTTATTGAGTAAGTTCGATTAAGGTAATAACCAATTTGTTCCTAAATTAGTGATTTTTAGAAATGCAGTGCACAAATTGAGTGATAAATACAAATTTTAGTTTAATAATTCTTGAGTTGTTGACGCTTGCTTTGTTGTTTGATTGTATCTATGTGGCTATGGTAACACTTTTACCTCCGCCGGCGGAAAAGTGAAAAGCAAAGCTCCGGCGGAGGAAAAATGAAACTTCACGGCCGCCTACACAGTCGAGTAATGACGGATTTACTGACGTTTGAAGAAAAAATATATTTTATAGCTGGTGGGTTAGATTCCTATGATACAAAATTTTTTATTTATGTAATTTGTGATTTGTGTCATTGTTTGAAACGTGTCACGGAGAGAGAAATTAATATTAATTTCTCTCTGGTGTCACGTTTTCCAGCTTAGCGAGAAAAATGGAGCAAGAATCTAATAATATGTAGTTACAAAATGCGTGGAGAGTGGGATGTGCATCCTTAGTTCCCAATAAATGCAGGGAAAGGTATAATAAGGCGTTCCAGCAGTTCGTTCGTTGTTGTACTGGAAGAAATCACTGAAAAGTGATACTTGCCGATTCGTGAAGGGAAATGAGGCTCTAATCGCCTGACAGTTTAATGACTGAATACTAGATACTCAAAGCTACAATATTTTTGAAAAAAATAACTGTTGAAATTTCAAAATAATTGCTTTCCTGAAACGACAAAATACCGGACACAAAGCGAAAAATAAAAAGTTTTTCACGGGCATGATATGCAAATATTTTAAAATGAATTTCCTGTTGAAGTTATCTTAAATATTAAAGTAGCTATGATATTAAATTTAGGATAGCAGGAGCATGAAGGAGAGAACAGTTGTATAACATGAAAATGCTACATGACATTCAGGATTTAAGTACGTTTATTATAATACATAATCCCGACACGAAAATTCATGTTTCACGGACATTTACGGTTACAAATAAAGAAAACGAGTGGATTAACTATTTGCAGTTTGGCAAAAAGTACCAAGCACTACGATCAGAAAATGCGTCGTCACCTCACTTGTTCCTGGAAACGCGCAACGGCAAGGTCACAAACCAGTTTTTGGGCAGAAATACAATAGGAAGTTAGCCCAGTAAAATTGCAGAATGCCTAAATTTGCCAGATCCGTCATCATTTACTGGGCATGACTCTCGAAGAAGTTCTGCGACTATTTTGGCAAACCAAGGAGTAGATATTTTAGGCCTCAAAAGGCATGGTGGATGGCGTTCATCCTCGGTAGCTGAAGGGTATATCGAAAACTCTGTGGAAAATAAAATTCGTCTTTCGAAACAGATCCTTCATAAACAATCTTTAGCGCCAGCGGTTGAAGATATCAGCATTATTAACACAACAAGGGAATCTGTGATTAAATCTGGAGAGAACCATAATATGTTGAACAAAGAGTCTCTCGGCTCAATTACTTTTAATAACTGCTCGAATTGCAACATTATATTTAATAAAAATTGATTTTATTAAATTGGTCTTTATTTTTTTTTACTTACAGCCCGAGGGCGTTAAGTAATCACTTACCGATGAGTCACTTACAGATGTAAGCAGTAAACGTGCCAAAATACCTGAGCGCGCAAGCATATACTTAAACAGCTTTAAAATTAGTTTTATATCACATTTATTGGCAAAGCGCATAACTAATATGTGGGTTAATATAATAAGGGAGGCTTTTTGTTTTCAAATGGGCATAAAATAGTAGAATTGCTTTATGATGAAAACCTTAATTTTAACAGTGCTAAAAATACAAAAATGGGACTGCAAGGCTAAAAATATTTAAAATAGGTGGAAATTAAACAACTAAAAATCCTAGTAAAGACCTTCTTGAAGTGTTGTGATTATGAAGCATGAAACATGAACAAAATATTAATTTCAGTTTAACGTTAAAATGTTTATTTTTTAATATTTCCATCTCATATATCTTTAATTTTGCAAAGTACATATTCTCTTTCTTTTATGTTCGCTTTATTATATATGACATAATATTTGTCATATTTTTTAATAGAAATGTATTTGAATTCTGCAATTAATATATATTGAAATTTAAAATAGCTATACAGATCTCAATTAATGAAAATATAATTTCTGAATTTCTGTGCATGCAAGGCATATATATCTTATATATTTATGCATGCCAAGAACGTGGTAGTTAAAGACACAAAATGTATAATGTATGAAAAATACCTTACTTTCTTAGCGGCTCATACCGATCGTCCACCTATGTCTACTGGAACATTTCAACAGAGTACTCAATACGATACGTAGCTAGTTCGTAATTGATAGTGCTAAAGTGAGCATTTATCATTATTTGAAACTCCACACGCAAATTATACTTATCATTATCCATAAGCGCTCATTAATCTACTAATTTTTAACGTATCGAGACTAAGAGGCATTCAAAATGTTAAAGGAAGATCTGACGGTGGATGAGTCAGACAATACACTGTTGGAAAGTACTGGTATCGAAACCGAAGACGATATTGTTAGAGCCGAATCCGAAACAGACAGCGAGTCTAGAGATAGTGGTGATGACCTAGAATGGTTGCCAAATGAAAATATGGGATTTGAGATATTGAGTGGCTTGTCAAAAATTCGGAAAGCACCAAACTACCTATGCCAAAACGTTTGAAGAAATCGCAAGAAGCTAAAGTGTCTAGAATTATATTAGAACACACATCAGATGAACATGCAAATACTCAGGTAATTTATATTTTTACATATTTGGTATTTTGCGCCTTATTTCAAACTGCAGTTAATGGAAATAAAAAAAATATCCACCTTTGTTGTTACTTCAGAAAATGATGATTTCAACTGAAAAAATGGTTACCGATAGTATTTCAACGCAATTTCCGTTGAGAGCAAAACTATGTTCTGTGCGACGAAATATAAGGAAATAATGAGGCAAAAACGGTTTGAATTTCTGATATTATGTTTACGTTTTAATAACAGTAAAGCACGCCAGGAAAGAAGAATAATATCTAGATTTGTACTAATAGAAGATATTTGAGAAGAGTTTATAGATATGTATGGAAGCTCGTACAAACCTGGTTCGTACTATCGACGAACAACTGGTGGGGTTTCTTGTTAATTGTGCATTTCGAGTGTACATACCAAATAAGCCGGAAAAATATGGCATGAAGCTTGTTCTGTTATGAGAAGATTCTACAAAATATTTAATAGACGGATCTTGTTATATCGGAAAGTCAACTAAAATAGACGGACTCCTATTAGCGAATTATTTTGTTCAACCATTGAAAAAATCAATTTACAGATCAAACCGTAACGTAACTATGGATAACTGGTTCTCCAGTATTCTCTTGGCTGAAAAATTATTGGCCGCCCCTTACAGACTCTACTATTATAACTTTTTGAAAAAGTAAAAAATAAATAGAAAATTATAAATGTCCATGTTTGCATACAGCCAAAAGGCAACCCTAGTATCAAGCAAGCCTAAAAGCAACAAGCAGGTTCTATTGTTATCAACCATGCATGAAGGCATGAAGCAGGAACTAAATACTTATGAAACGACTCACGAATCAGACGCAATTCGTGCAATGCCTTGAAGAGTGCCGTTGACATATTTAACCAAATGTGCCAAAACATGAATGTCGCAAAATAGATGGTCAATGTGTATTTATTATAATTTATTGAATTGAACATGCATTAATTCATTTGCAATATACAACTATAGTAAAGGCATGTATCAAGAGATACCTATACGCAGAATTTGCACATTAGGTTTAGACAGCCATCGCAATCTTCACATTTGGTTCAAAATACTAGATCAGTATTTCTTTGCGCAAGATGATAGAAGAAGTGCTAAGAGAACAGCAGCTACTTACTTACTAGAATGTGCATGGAATCTCAAAAAAGGCGTCGAGCTTATTGTTGCATCGTTGACTATTATTCAGTCAACGGTTACATGTTATGTCCATCAGCAAAAAGAAGCAAGATCGCGACCTACTATTGCAAGAAAGCCCAGTAAAGCTATATTTTTTTAATTTCCTATAATGTAGTGTATATGATGTTTATTTCTCATTTACATGTGTACATATTAACTTTATGTAATAAGCCATTTTCACTTAATTAATTTGGCTTCATTAATAAATCTATTTAAATTGTAGCATAAAATTATATGCAATACGTACCTTATGTCATACAATTCAATATCGATCCCGATCTAGGGTTAAATTGCAATACTTCTAATGTACCGAGTATTCAAATATATTTAGTTAATGAATAGAAAAAGTCTGACCCATGAAGTAGGTAGTAACTGCCTGAACATTATTTTAGCAATAAGCCTTTAAAGGCATTTTATTATTACCCTTTACATCCATAATAACATGAGGATAAGTTCGCACCTGAATTGATGTGTATACTTTATCGATAAATCCTAGCCAAGGCTGTTATCGGTTTAGATTAATTTTTTGAATGGGAATTGCCTTGATCAGTCGTGATTTCTTGAACATAATTATGTCTTATATGAGAACGAATACCATTTCAGGTGGCTCACCCGTAATTTTTTAGTACAATTTAGTCTGTCCAGAAAATGGGCCTGATTTTTACACAAAAATAAGATCCTAGAATCTGAATCACTATTGGAAAACTGTGGGCCACTTTTTCTGAATAATATTATTTTTCAGCTTTATGTTTATCCAGATAAACAATAAAAAAAAATATGTGAATCTTAAAGCCGGCGCTGGACATGCGAATTTTGCTGAATTCCGATCAATGAAAGAGTGTATTATTCGGCAACAATTAGGGTGGATAAATGATTTGGAACATTTATTGTGGTTTGTTTAATATAGACTAGTCTAATGAGTTAATAATAAAATCCTTAGACCTGACATTTCGCTGTAATTACCCGCGTTAAACTCGCCATAGAGATTTCAAATCTATCAGCTATTAAAAATAACGTCTAATGGTCGTCGATTTTTGTTCTCAAAGCCAAAAATATTATTATTGCATTTGTGGCGAAGCTTCTTCTGTATAAGCAAAACACAGGAGGAGGGAAATTTTCAAATTGGTCAACTATTGTCAGAACTTGGAGGATTCCCATTCCGACTTCGAATATCGTTTTTAAAATTCCTATTCCTCAGCGACTGATTCCGTAAGGAAATTTTGATTGAGTTAAAATCAAATAAAAGATAACATTTAAATTCAGACTCAGCTGTCAACATTCTGTCTTCTATCTGAGCTTTTCCTAATTATGGAATAATGTAGCAATCTCATTTTATTTAGTAACATACTGCGGTTACAAAACGCAGAAATGAGTTGAAATTAACTAATCGTGACGAATTAAGAATATCACTGACCTAAATTGACCTGTATGGCTGCGAAAATATTTTTGTAACCGCATGAGTCCAAGTTTAACTAAGCTACCACCATCTTCTTCGATACAGGAAACAAGAAATGGGATCGCGAACTGCTGCGGTTTTGCCAATCCGTAGCCTCGTTCGCTCGACTATAATCTCCGGGGAAAACCCATATAATAAAATTTTAATATCTGGACATTCATGCATGTATTTATATTATTATTTCACCCGCTACCCGGAGAAGTGAGCTATGTCTGCATGAAAATAATTTTTATGAAATGGCTCGAAAATATATTGGAGAAAACATTTCCCCTGTCGATGTCGCCGGAAACGTGAGTTGGAACTAAATCGAACTAAGGGCAGGTTATCCGTAGAAAAAAAAACGAATTTAGGGAACTTTGTTATCTTTTATGATAGAAGGCTGACATTTTGGTGGGTTCGAATTTGACCTCGCGTCGAACCTACCACTGTTAAGTTTTCCAGCAGGAAACCTCCGGCATTATTTTGGTTTTCAAAACGAGACACACAAAATGAGACCTGCTGGATCAAGACGCAAGCAGTGATTTCTCCAACTTTGGAGGCCTCTCTTGAGTTCTGAGTACTCAAATCGCCGTTATGGGCCCTTGGCCGAAACGTACTAGCGTACGTTCCTAGGTAGAAGCGCAAAGGAAACCTACATTGTGGCTACCGGGATTTTAAAGGTATGAGTGCCTTTCTCGAAATTCTGAAATTGGAACGAATCCTAAACCTGTGGAAAATGTATCAATTTAGGCTATATTTTAACGGCTAGCACTAAATATACGAATATGATCTAACGAAGCAACCCGTCTTTTTATACCGACCTTATCTTCATAGGCCGATAGAAGCCAGAACCTACCGTCTCTTACTGTTTTTTCTTCTGTTCGACTCGAAATTTTCGATTCAAATAGAGGACGCGGAGAAAAAATTAAAGTTCTATACAAAAAAAAATCAATATTTTTAGTTTTCTACTTACCGGCTATATATCTGAATACCTATAATACGGTTTTTTAATGTCCCTGCTAATTTTTTGCTTACAAAAATTTGGTGTGGCCAATAGGGGAAGGTAAACTACCTTTTGACGCTAAAAAGACAGTTCTAACTATTAAAATGATGGCTGGGAGCTATCTTGAAAAACAAGTTTAACGGAAAGAGAGTATTCGCTATGTGTAAGCTACATTTACTTTCCCTTTTGTGATTAATTGCTATTGTTTTGGTTATTGTGTTCATCATGGGTCTTCGTCGCCCGATAGAAGTAAACATCGAACCTGTTTTATTTTTGGACAGAAACAATTTTTAACGCAAATTTTGCAGAAAATAATTGAGAGAACTTATTCCTAAATTTATCACCACCGACAGTGAAATAAGCTTAAAAAGCCTTTGTCATCCTTCTATTATCCAAGAATAACAAATTCATATCGTAGGTGAAATGATCGTAAATGCTAAGCAATCAGAAAATTTTGAAGTTTTTCCATCTACCATCAAGAGGGTCTTAAAAAACAAATTTCATCCCTATGAGATACAAATGCTTCATCAATTAACTGAGGTCGACCCAAATAGGAGAATCAGATTTTGTGAATTTATTCCTAACACCACTGAAAGACTCTTAAGAGTATTTGTTTCAATGATGAATGCACCTTTTTTAATGCAAGATCCACAGGCCAAAATTATCGGTACTGGAGTGACGAATATTTACACATATTTGAGCAAACTCACACTGAAACCTCTATTAAAGTAAATATTTGGGTAGAAATATTGGGGAATCACATCGTAGGGTCATTTTTATTCAGGGAAATTTGACTGGCGATTTGTACCTCAGCATGTTAGAAGAGGTTGTTTAGTTGAAATAATTGAAGAAAATTAAATGAAGAATTTAATATGGAAGTTACTTTTCAGCAAGATGGCGCTCCTCCTCATTAGACCAGTAAGGCATTATTTAGATATTAATTTTCCTGGTCACTATGGTCGTGGTCCTATAGATTGACCAGCGCGATCCACTGATCTAACGCCTCTTTTTTGTGGGGAAATTTAAAACAAAAAGTTTATGCGACAGAACCAGAGTCCATTTTAAATGTATAGCAAAGAACAAACCAGAAGTATCAAAATTTTAGCACCGGCGCCGGCGTTCTTGAAAATATCCGAGATGAAATCAAAACTATATTGCATTACTCTCAGGAAAGTCAGGGTATTCACTACTGTCAAGAAGTCAACGTCAACGGACAAGATTTTGAACGCCTTATCAAATAAGCACATGCCTACTTACCAAGATATTTTCCGCTCTCAATAAAAATCAGTCCTTTCAAAACCACAGAAACTAAAGAAAAAAAAATCGATTATTTATTAGACGTTTTTATGAGACTTTCATGAAATTTTTGACCATTGTATCCTGTATCATAAGTTTTATTTATTCAATTACACATTTTCAATCTATACCGTTTTTCCCGCTGTACAGGGTGTTCACCCATAATGTCCCCCCCCTTTAACATTGTTAATTTTTAAGCTACAAATAAAAATAAAAAACAAAATTGTAGGGTTTTTTATGTAATTTTTTCACACATAAAGAAAAAAAAACAAAAAATTGTATAGTATACAGGGTAGATAAAAAAGAATCATTTTTTTAAATCTAGCCCCCATTTTTTATTCGATTTTTCGATTCTACCTAAAATTCTAAGGATTTTTAATGTAACACACTATATGCCTATTCCTAATACTTTAGGAGTTATTGACAGTTGAAGTCGCTATTTTTTAATTTTTTAATTATAATAATAATTCTTTAATCATTTTTAAAACAGAAGATACAAAAGCACTACTCGAAGCAATGAGGTCGAATTGAGGAAACTCAATATTTACACCTCAATGACTTCAAAAGCTTAACAAAAAGCTATATTCTTAGGTGGCTGTTGCCATAAAAAAATAAATGAACAAACAAAATAGCGACTTCAACTGTCAATAACTCCTAAAGTATTAGGAATAGGCATATAGTGTGTTACATTAAAAATCCTTAGAATTTTACGTAGAATCGAAAAATCAAATAAAAAATGGGGGCTAGATTTATAAAAAAAATCTTTTTCATCTACCCTGTGTACAATTTTTTGTTTTTTCCTTTACGTGTGCAAAAACTACATTAAAAGGCCTACAATTTTTTTTTATTTTTTTTAGCTTGAAAATTAACAAAGTTAAAGGGGAGGGATATTATGGGTGAACACCCTGTACCGCCAATTTATATAACACGATTCTATTTTATACCATGTAAAATCTAAACAAAACGGCAAAATAAAAAATAGTAAATATTAATTTTTCAACAGCCGCCATTTGATTTTGGATACGAATAGGGACACAAAATTCTGGGACCATCATTTTATTTATTTTTTTAATCAAGATGGCGCCCATCCACCAATTTGAATTTGAACGTCATGAAATAAGCAAGAAAGTATAGTTCTCTCATTCCCACTACACCATGCCAAGTTGTTTTATTTTTCTAAGACGGTAAAAGAAATAAAGGAAAAAAATAACATAATTGTGCAATATTTATGACACCGCCATTTTCTTTTGCATGTGAATAGAGCCGTTATATTCTTAGATCGTAAACTACTACTTTCAAAATGATGTATGGCAATACCCCCCCTTCCATTTTTTTTCCACGTTAATCGGCCAATTTGGTAGGCAGTACTAGCGTTTTTACGTCAGAAGGTAGTTTAGGTTTCCCTATTGGTTAAACCCAAATTTTTTAAACAAAAAAATAAAAGAACTGTACTGTAGATTTTTTACACCTAACTCCTACTTATCTCCTTTGCTTTTTTGGAAATTATATTTTGGATTCTAAAACGAAAAAATAAACGGTGTTTGTAACTTTTACGGCGTATCATGGCCTTTAAAAAAAATCCGTAAATTGCATAATAATCGAAATTTCTGCAGAGCAAATTCAACTCGGGTATTAACTTTATTACAAACTCCTTCAATTACGGCATCACTCGCTTCGCTTGGTGGTCCTCGTTCATAATTTCATTCGTTTGTTATATTCTTCCTTTTTACCTTTTTATTTAATATTATTATTTCTCACTACTCTAAAGTGCGAAACTTGAGACACCTACTTACCTAACGATTTATTTAATTTTTTATTTTAATAATAGATAATATTTAAACCACATGAACAGCTAAATGATAATAAAAAGAAGGGTAATACCATTTAAAAAAATACTTGTTACGGCCTCGCTTTTTCGAGGCACCCTATACATTGGAAAGTATTTCTTAAATATGCACGTATACAAAAAAAAATTGCATTTAGCACTTTTTAATATTTCTAACAACAACGTAGGTATTGGATTTCCTCGCACTAGACGACCCTGTATAATAAAATAATGCATAACTCAATACAAATGTAAAGAAGAGTCCAGTATAATGTTTCATGTTTAGCAGCAAGTAGATAGACACTTTTTTAGTTGCCAATGATGGCGAAGATCACATAATATAGACAATTTTCTGTACGCCTAAGAACAACTAAATGATAAGTGGCAGTTTGTTTTTAACAGATTCGTATGTTCACTTTATTTCCTTATAATATGCATAAATAATACATTCATGATTTAAGAACGAGCAAATAAAGATGCCTATTGTCCATTATAATGAGATGTTAATTGATACAAGCACAATGCGTTTAGTTAAAGTCATGCATATTTTATGTTAAATTAGTATTTCTCCTATTTATAAAATAGTCAGTTCGCCATATACAAGGGATATCGAGTGACATATTTTACTACAACTTAGCGACCACAGTATTTTAAATAGTAATAAGGTTCAATACTTTGCTCAAAAACTACTAAAAATAAGAAATCGTATAAGAAATGGGAAAAAAAAGTTATGTAGATCTTAGAGAGGTATCATTCAAAAATGGTTTTATACTATACAGGGTGGTTTAATGGAGCGTGGCACACCATTTTTTTAATGGCATTGCTCATCAATTATTATTGCATTTTCATTTTCTAACCCTACGACTATAAATATATCATAATAGTACGTCCCAAGCGTTAATTCAATTATTTTCAAAATATTGACCCCTGAAAATTATTAGTTTTGAATACCCCATCTTCTAAAAATTAAGTTTGGCTGATGTAACATTTCTCCAATTTTCGGCGACTTCCGTCTAAATCGGAAGTTATTGTTGGAAGACTGGTTATTTAAAATTAAGGTAGGAAAGTGCAAGACGATTTGTTTTAAGTCAAACCGTTTAGAATATGTAGCCCTCCAAAGTGTCTAAAATATCAATTTTCAATCGCTTGTTCTCCGATATGATTACATTGTAGTTTCTGAATCACCATACCCATCGATACGTTTTTAAAGCGTAAAGTTTTTTATCCTCAACCCGAGTCTGCTATCGCACTTCGATGCTTACTCATTCTGTTTTACGTATCCTTCGAATACGTTCAAAAATCGTATTTTGTTTTGTGTTTGTGAAATAAAATGACGAAAAGAAGGGAAAATA
>JAEQML010057920.1:0-31241 GCA_016904865.1 Pissodes strobi
CAAGCACTTAAGCTGTATTACCGGTAATTGTACGTAAAAGTGTATTCTTCGATATGAGTAAGTCTTTTACTCTATTTACTCTGTTGGACCTTACCAAAGATACCGCGCATCAGTGTCAACAGCAATTGTAATTGCTTTTCTGTTGATCTTTCCTTTAATACTTAGACTGTGGGTTTTTCCTAGGCTTTTTATGGGGGCTATATCTTCTTTCGCCAACACCCGCCCCGCAGTGTTGACTAATTGAAGTTTTTCTGATCTGTCTTTAAGCTTCTAGCGTCCTTGGATGGAGATCTAGACCGTAGTCGTACTCGACAGTCTTTTTTGAAATGCCCAGTGCTGCCATATCTATAGCACTGATTTGAAATATTTCGGTTAAGTGGCCTATTTTCTAGTGGCACCCGGAATCTCCCCGTGGCCTGAAGAACTTCGGTTAATTTCTTCAAAATTTCGCCCATCTCAGTTAATTCGCAGCTGTTCGCCGGCTTTTCTTCCTGGATATATACTGACTTTTGGCTTAAAGATGTTACAGGCCACCTCGATTTCTAGGGCCCTACCCAGAGCTTCACTGCTGTTATCAAATTTAGCTAGACGTTGCATCTTCTGGATCTCTGAAACCATCTACGAAATATTGGGCAGCAAGTTCCTCTAGACATTCTGCTGTACGCCAATTGAATGGTAGGTCTAACGTCTGCCTCAAATTCATGCAGATTTTCACCAGATTTCTGATGCCGGGACTTTACTGGTGCCTGTTGGTCTCCAAATAGTTTCTCTAGGGCAGCTACAAGTATGACATATTTCCCCTGTTGGGTGATGGGAATGATCTGTAGTAGTTCCAGGGTAGATCCACGAAGCAGATCCTTCGAATTGTCTTTTGTACATTGTCCAGGCTGTTTGACCGTCATAGGATGGAGGTTTGATATTCTGTCGTGTGGCGAATCCCCTCTCGGTGAGTCCTTGATTTTTTAGTCGGGTAGCTTCTGCTTGTAGATTCATTCCTCATTTCTTTCTGTACATTTCCTACTTCTTTTTGTACATTTTCAACTTTTTTTTGTACAGTTGCAACTTCTTGTATATTGTTTACTTCTTTTTCAAATTTCTCATTTTATCCGTCCAATATTTTCTGTAATTTTCCTTGCTCGCCTACAATTACATCCAGCATCCATTTCTGAAGTTGTAAAATTTTCTGAAGCCGGTCCTGTTTTATTTGCGTTTTATACTCTTGGTCTTGTAAAATTTTCTGGAGCCGATCCTGTTCTGCTTGCCTTTTACGTTCATCCTATTCCCGATCCGCTTGCCTTCTACGTTTATTATAGCTAGAAATGTCGGCGCCGGAGCAGGACGCCCACAGAGTGGGCACAGACCGGTTCGGCACGGCCAGCACTGCCGGCACTCGTTATTAAACGAGATGCCGTTCCGCGCTGTTCCGATTAAATGGGCGCTGCATCGTTTAATAACGTACATAGCAACTTATGCTGGCCGGTCTGTGCCGATTCAGTGGGCGCCCTGCTTAAAACAGACCTATATTTTGTGTAATACGCAAATTAGTAAAAAAATAATACATATATAATATTAAGCGTATATTTTTTATTAACAGGAATATAAAATATATAAACGGCAATCAATCAACAGGTGCATGCATATTTAAATATAATCGTAAACTAAAAATTTGTAAACTTAATTAAACATTAGAGTCTTTCGTCGGTTTTTAATCGACGCAAATTGATCGATTATTTGATCAAAATTAATTTTTTGTTCAAATCCATTTTCTATGCTTAGTATTGCTATTTTTCATTCCACGTAAAATAAATAATAAATACGGTGACACAAAATGTATTGGTTGGATAAAAAGTTTAATACATATTTTGGCTTTTGACTGTATTATAATTTATTTAATTTAAAAATGCAGTTAACCTCATGAACATTGTTAGCATTCGCATATTTTTAAACGGCGCCTAAGTTCTTTTGGTGCCGTGGGGCCTTGCCCCCCCAGGCCCACCCGGTAGCTACGCTCTTATATAAATTAAAATGATTTTTCAAAAACACAGAACGATCAAACTTTCTCAATCCATGTAGGCATCTTAGGTTTTATGAGGACATTTTTAAGTCCGTGTGTTACCCAAGCCTTTTTTCTTTTCTCTTAGCCTTTTTTGAGGAAAATTATTATTAAAAATAGTTACTAATACTTACTTGGTTAAAACTTTCAAGTGGATCAGGTGTCTGAAAAATCAACTGCCAATCTATTGCAGCTGAGGATATGTTAAACTTTTTAAAATTAGTACCACTGTATATTCTACCAAATTTGACTCCTATCCTCCACGTAATTTATACAAAGCTCCGGAAATATTGCTTCATGATCCGATAGACCAGACGACACGACAGACAAATTGCATTGTACATTATTACCGAAATTAGTACAAAAGTAATCTATAAGAGTAGTTGAAATTTGAAATGTTTGTGATACCTGTGGGCTCCATTACCAGCATGTTAATATTAAATGAATCAAGCAAGTTACCTCTGAACATCCATGGATTCTTCGTCCTCAAAATTAACACTGAAATCTCCGGCCAATACAATACAATACAATTTTAAATGTTTTTTAAGATCAAAATTGTTTAAAATAAGGCTGTCTAAACTATTATTTGTGAATAAAGTTCTCAAAATAAGGTTTCTGATTTAAAGCAAGATTTATTTTCTTATTTTTTTTACAATTTAAAATACTTATAAATTTTATTGCTATCGCCGAATTAAATCTGAATGAATATTTTCTATTTGATTTTGCTGCCTCCAAAACAAATTCAAATTTTTCAAATTCAAATTCTTTTATTATGAATGAATAAATGATACACAATAATTAACCTGTAAATATTGATAAAGCACATATCTGCTTATTTTTTTTAAGCACCTAGGTATGGGATACCCGTATGTACTCTTTATGTTCTATAAATATTTAGTAGGTACCTACATACATATGCCTAGTATAATTATTGCAAAAATTGCCTTAATCTCGTCTAATAAATAGTAGAAGCAAAACATAATTTAATGAGAACGCAAAAGAGAAATGACAAAATACACACACAGTATTTCAACATCGCACAAACACAATACATCACAAAACTAGGCTAGATACAGTATAGCATAAATGTAATATTTTTCAAAACAATTGTAGGGAAACTTGGGTGTTTTCCAGAAAGTATTTTTTAAAGCTGTACTTGAAGCGATTTTTTTGTCTTAGCATTCTTATTTGTAACGGGATTTTATTATACAGTTTTGGGCCCAGATATCTAATAAAATGTTGCCCGGTGTTATTTCTACACAATGCCACATTAAACAGACCATTATGAATGCCTCTAGTGCCATACTGATGAGAGATATAATTATTTTCATATTTTTTATAATCATGAATAAAGTTACACACTGTAACAACATATAAACTTTTTAGGTTGAGATTTTCATTTGTATATAAAAGGATCATTGGAAACAGCCTGTGTTTTGTCAGAATAATCTTGACAATATAATTTTGTACCCGCTTTAGTTGCCCCAGATGGACACCACATGCACCCCCCAAACCACGATCGCATAATTGAACAGCGGCTCGACAAGGGCCTTTTATAACATAATTAGATGTTTTCTGTAGAGGAAGTCCCGTAAAATATAAAGTTTGTAAATTAAAGATTTTTTTGCTAACATACAAAAGGTGTTCATTCCATTTAAGGTGTTTATCTATAATGACTCCAAGGTATCGTGTTTTACTACATTCGACCAGAGGTTCAGGAATGTTGTCCAGGAAGATCTAGTCAAAATCTGGGCGGATTGCTTCAGTTAAAGAAAATGCTATATATTGTGTTTTTTTAATATTGCATCGAAGTTTGAAGGTGTCCATATAGTTTTTGACCTTGGCTAAAGTTGACCCTCTTTTTTCCCCCAGCCCCCCCCCCCCCCCCCCCAAGTATTACATGAGAAGATTATGACGATGTCATCCGCGTATGCAATTATCCTTTCCCCCACTTCAAGATCGCAAAAAACGTTTGCATAAATTATGAAGAGGATTGGACCGAGCACAGTGCCCTGAGGCACTCCGTGCTCAACCATCCCCCATTCACTGATCACACTCCCGATCCTGGTACGTTGGGGACGGTCCCGTAGATAGCTGGTAAAGACACCGTCTATAGATATTCTAATAAGTCCGCTCACTCGAGCGTGCCGCGGAAAATTTCCCTCCTGCCTGCGCAAATCCCTCGCCCATCGGCTACACGTCAATGTCACATTTGCCACATTCATGACGTCATACGCGTGAGAGACCGTGTTAGTTTGTTTATTTAAACTTTTATTTGATTATAACGTATCAAAATCGGTTCAAGTAACTGAAACTAACCGAAAGTTTATTGAACGACTAACCAAAGGTAACAAAAAACACCAAAACGGGCTAAAACCTATCAGAACCGATTACAAATGTTAAGGTAAGTTAAAACTAACCCAAATTAACCTAATTTTGGCGACTAACCAAAACTAACCAAAAACATTAAAATTGCTTATAACGTACCGGAATAAAATATATTAAAACTAACTGAACTTTACCGAAAGTTGACTGAACGACTAACTAACCAAAAGTAACCAAAACGGGCTAGAACACATCGAAATAGACTAAAAATATTGAAGTAAGTTAAAACTAACCCAAATTAACCGAATTTTGGTAACTAACCAACACTAACCACTATTAAAAATGCATATAACGTCGCAGAACCGGTTCAAATGACTAAAATAAATTGGAACTAACTGAATTTTACCTATAGTTGATTCAACGACTAACCAAAACTAACCAATATTAACTAAAATCATCAAATCGGGCTAAAACATATCGAAATAGATTAAAAATATTGAAGTAGGTTAAAACTAACCCAAATTCCCCGAATTTTGGTGACTAAACCAAAAATACTAAAATTGTTTATATCGTATCGGAACTGGTTAAAATTATTAAAATAAATTAAATCTACCTGAAATTAACTGACAGTTGATTAAACGACTAACCAAAAGCACCAGAAAGGGCTTAAACATATCCGAACATATTAAAAATGTTAAGGTAAGTTATCCGAATTTTGGCGACTAACTAGAATTAACCAAAACATAAAAATTGGTTATAACGTATCGGATCCGGTTCAAATGACTGAAATAAATTAAAACTAGCTAACACTAACCGAAAGCTGATTAAATGACTAACCATAACTAATCAAAATTAACCATAAACACCAAAAAGGGCCAAAACGTATCGAAACTGATTAAAGGATTAAAATAAGTAACTAACCAAATTAACCAAATTTTGGCGACTAACTAAAAATAACCAACACATTAAAATTGGTTATAAAGTATCGGACCCGGTTCAAATGACTGAAATAAATTAAAACTAACTAAAATTAACCGAAAGCTGATTGAATGACTAATCAAAAGTAACCATAAACGCCAAAAAGGGCTAAACGTATCGGAACTGATTAAAGGTATTAAAATAAGTAACTAACCCAAATTAACCGAATTTTGGCGACTAACTAAAATTAACCAAAATCATTTAAATTGGTTATAACATATCGTTCAATTTACGAGAATACATTGGAACTGGCTGAAAGTAACCGAATGCTGATGGAATGACTAACCAAAAGTAAATAAAAGCACCAAGACCGGGTAAAAGGTATCGAAATAGATTAAAAATATGGAAGTAAATTAAAACTCGTACAAATTAACCGAATTTTGGTGACTAACCAAAAACACTAAAATTGGGTATAACGTATCGGAACTGGTTCAAATGACTGAAATTAGCCGAAAATTTATTGAATGACTTACCAAAATTAGCCAAAAGTAGCGAAAAGTACTAAAAAGGGCTAAAACACATTAGAACAGATTCAAAATATTAAGGTAAGTTGAAACGATCTTAAATTAACCGAATTTTGGCGACCAACTAAAATTAACCAAAAACATTAAAAATGGTTATAACGTATGGGAATCGCTTTAAATGACTAAAATAAATTAAAAGTAACTAACACTAATCGAAAGCTGATTGAATGACCAACAAAAACTAATCACAAGTAACCAAAACTCGGTTCCGATACGTTATAACCAATTTGAATGTTTTTGGTTAATTTTAGTTAGTCACCAAACTTCGGCCAATTTAAGTTAATATCAACTTACTTTATTGTTTTTAATCTGTTTTGGTATGTTTTAGCCCTTTTTGGTGCTTTTGATTACTTTTGATTAGTCGATCAACCAACTTTCGGTTATTTTCAGTAAGTCTTAATTTATTTTAGTCATTTGAACCGGCTCACCGATTTTACTGTTTTTGGTTAGTCGTTCAATCAACTATCGGTTACTTTCAATTAGTTCCAATTTATTTTAGTCATTTGAACCGATTTCGATACTTTACAACAAGTTTAAATGTTTTTGGTCAGTTTAAGTTAGTAGCCAAACTTCGGTTAATTTTAACTTACTTTAATATTTTTAATATGTGCCTATACGTTTTAGCCCTTTTTGACGCATTTGAATATTTTTGGTTAATCGTTCAATCAATTTTCGGTTGATTTCAGTTAGTTTTAATATATTTTAGTCATTTGAACCAGTTCCGATACCTAATAACCAATTTTAATGTTTTTAGTTAGTTTAGGTTAGTCGCCAATATTCGGTTAACTTGGGTTAGTTTTAACTTACTTTAATATTTTGAATCTGTTCCGATACATTTTAGCCCGATTTGGTGGTTTTATTTGCTTTTGGTTAGTTTTCGTTAGTTATTCAATCAACTTTCGGCTACTAGCTAGTTCCAATTCATTCTAGTCGTTTGAATCGCTTCCGATATATTAAAATCAAATTTAATGTTTTTGGTTAGTTTTAGATAGTCCTTAAAATTTGGCTCGTTTTGGTTAGTTTTTACTTATTTTAATGCTGTAACCTGTTCCGATACGTTTTAACCCGTTTTTGTGCTTTTGGTTAGTCGTTCAATCAACTTTCGGTTAGTTTCAGTTAGTTCCAATTTATTTAGGGAATTTGAACCGATTCCGATACCTTATGAGCAAATTTAAGGTTAAGTAAACAAACTAACACGACCTCTCATGCGTATGACGTCATGTGACAAACGATATGCACTTTTTCACGATTTGAGGCCCTATATTAGGATCACAGAAACATTTTTAATGTTAAAATAACCTTAAATCGACATACTACAGCGTATTAGGAGAATCTCTGTAAAAAAGTCAGTGCAGTCATAATAACACAAGATTTCCATGGGAAAAAAAGAAAGTGAATGGCTATTGCAAATTTTAATTTTTCCTGAACCAGTCCATCAGCAAAACACATTTTCATTTAATTGGTGCAGTCCAACTATTTTAATTTTGAAGAACAATCCTATAATCCTACCTAGATTATTTGGTGCAGGCCGCGTATAACCTCCACGTCAAGGTTAAAGTTGGCTGGTGAGGAATTTGCCGATCTTTTGCATCTGGTGTGGGTTTATCTGGGGTCACGGCTTAGCCGTGGCTCAGTTTTCGCAAGTACTTTCGTGATCGGACGATGTGAATTTATTTTTACGGAATAGTTTTCGCACGCTTTCCGCTATACGCTATTTAAATAATATATAAGGTTAAGGGATAAGCGTAGTTTTACTTATCGTACTGTTGATGAACGTTGTGTAACTACACGTGATCTCTCCCTCTTTCTCTCTCTTATAGAATTGGTAAAGAATTATTCAGTTTTTATGAGACGAAGTGAAACTAACTGAAAGTTGATTGGACGACTAACCCAAACTAACCAAATCTATTCAAATTGGCTATAGCATATCGGAACCTGATCAAATTACTAAAATAAGTTGAGACTAAGTGAAACTAACCGAAAGTTGATTAGACGTCTAACCAAAACTCACCAAATGTATTAATTGATTATATCGTATCGGAACCGGTTCACCTGTCTAAAATAAGTTGAGACTATGTGAAACTAACCGAAAGTTGATTCGACGACTAACCCAATCTAACCAAATCTATTAAAATTGATTATAACCTATCGGAACCGGTTGAATTGACTAAAATAAGTTGAGACAAAGTGAAACTAATTGATTCGGCGACTAACTCAAACTAACCAAATCTGTTAAAATTGGTTATAGCATTTCGGAACATGATCAATTGACTAAAATAAGTTGAGACTAAGTGAAACTTACCGAAAGTTGATTAGACGGCTAACCAAAACTAGCCAAATGTATTAAAATTGATAACAACGTATCGGAACCGGTTCAAATGTTTCAAGTAAGTTGAGACTAAGTGAAACTAACCTAAAATTTATTCGACGACTAACCCAAACTAACCAAATTATTAAAATTGATTATAACCTATCAAAACCGGTTGAAATGACTATAATAAGTTGAGACAAAGTGAAACTAACTGAAAGTTGATTCGGCGACTAACCCAAACTAACCAAATCTTTTAAAATTGATTATAACGTATCGGAACCGGTTCAAATGTCTAAAATAAGTTGAGACTAAGTGAAACTAAACGAAAGTTAATTGGAGGTTTAACCCAATCTAACCAAATCTATTAAAATTAATTATAACCTATCGGAACTGGTTGAAATTACTAAAATAAATTGAGACAAAGTGAAACTAACTGAAAGTTGACTCGGCGACTAACCCAAACTAACAAAATCTATTAAAATTAGTTATAGCATATCGGAACCTGATCAAATGACTAAAATAAATTGAGACTTAGTAAAACTAACCGGAAGTTGATTAAACGACTAACCAAAATTAATAAAATTGATTATAACGTATCAAAACCGGCTCATATAAATAAAATGACTTGAAACTCGTTAAAGAAGTATTCACTTCAATCACATGTACAAGGTGTCCCATTTTCGATGATATTACGGGGTATCTCACTTACGAGTAAAGATAGAGAGTTGCGGTTTCCGCAATACTGTGCTACTTTTTTGTGAAAAGAACGATGGTATAAACAAAATTTTCATGGCCGGCTTCGTTTCTGAGATACAGGGCGAAATTGAAAATAATGCATTTTGGGACCCCCCTCGTATCTCCGTTATCCTTTAACATATCGCAAAGCTAAAAAATTGCTCTTATACAGTTTTTGACGTAGAATCCAGTGGCGTGATCAGATTTTTGCTGTGAGCTGTCAATTTTTAGCTATAAATCAAACTTATGTTATTTTAAATGGAACACCCTGTATATTTTTCTTTCGTTTGATTGGAAATGTTATAAGCTTTATAAAAATATATAATACATTATATGTATTTTAAATATTAAGTCTAAAATTCATAATTTCACAAAATTTGTCTCAATACGACACTCTTGTATTTTTTTTTTAATGTAACACCCTGTATATTTTTCTTTCATTTGAATGTAAATTTTATAAGCTTTATAAAAATATATAATACATGATATGTATTTTAAATAATCAGCCTAAAATCCATAATTTCACAAGATGTGTCTTTATACGACACTCTTGATGAGTATAGTATAAGCATTGTCTTTTAAACAACGGTATAAGTATTAGCAGGCAGAGACTATTAAGAACAATGGACAATGGAATGGTAATTTTTTATTGGCAAGACCTTTCAGTGGCAAATTTTATATTTTCTGTGTAATATTGTATTTTTTACGATGGCTCAAAATGAAAATTATCAATATTTTGAAAAATATGACATGTTAGTCTGCTTTATACAGAGCAATGAAAACTTTCGTGAAGCTTGTCAGCTATATTTCAATAAGTTTGTTTGAATATTTATTTAATTACCTTTTTACTTATTTGGGTTTATTTTTTATTTAAGTATCATTTTAATTTATAGATATCCCGAAAGAAGGCATCCTGATCTTTTAATGATTTCCGGAATAAAGGAAAAAATTGGTAGAACAAGGAACGTTGCCTCCGCCCTTACCGCGATTTTCCTTATTATACGTTTTTGGTAGGGGCCGGATAAATGTTCCATGTTCTCTTTATTCCTGAAAACATTAAATGACCAGGTTGTCTTCTTTCAGAATATCCATAAATTAAAATGATACCTAAATAAAAAATAAACCCAAATAAGTGAAAAGGTAAATAAATATTCAAACAAACATATTGAATAATAGTTGAGAAGCTTCACGGAAGTTTTCATTGCTCTGTATAAAACAGACTAACATTTCATATTTTTCAAAATATTCATAATTTTCGTTTTCAATAATCCTAAAAAATACAATATTACACAGAAAATATAAATTTTGCCACTGACAGGTCTTTCAATAAAGAAATGATCATTCCATTGCTCTGATAATCTCTCCCTACTAATACTTATAACATTGTTTAAAAGATAATGCTTATCCCATACTCATCAATAGTGTCGTATAGAGATACATTTTGTGAAATTATGAATTTTAGGCTTATTATTTAAAATACATATCATGTATTATATATTTTTAAAAAGCTTATAAAATTTCCATTCAAACGAAAGAAAAATATACAGGGTGTCCCATTTAAAAAAACATAAGTTTGATTTATAGCTTAAAATTGACAGCTCACAGCAAAAATCTGACTACGCCACTGGGTTCTACGTAAAAAAGTATATAAGAGCAAGTTTTTAGCTTTGCGATATGTTAAAGGATAACGGAGATACGAGGGGGGTCCCAAAATGCATTATTTTCAATTTCGCCCTGTATCTCAGAAACGAAGCGGGCTATGAAAATTTTGTTTATTCCATCGTTCTTTTCACAAAAAAGTAGCACAGTATTGCGGAAACCGCAACTCTCTATCTTTACTCGTAAGTGAGATACCCCGTAATATCATCGAAAATGGGACACCCTGTACTGTGCTACTCACTACGCGCGCTCTTCTTAAGTATCCCAGATTAAGCAAAAATAATCGAAACTAACTTTAATTAATCAAACAAGCGCATTGAGACGGGCGCGCTACACGCTTGGCCAACCCTGCCTAACACAAAACCAAAATTAACCCCAACTAACAAACATAACAAAAAAAAAATAAAACGTGTCTTGTCACCGACTGGAATCGAACCCGGGCCGTAGTATCACAGCACGGAAGCTGATCCTGAAACGCAACTGCGCATGATTGCAAATAGTTATACCGCAACCGCTAGACGCTTGTAAGAAACGCAAGGAATATAAGGAAATAAAATATAGAGCAAGAGAAATAATCATGCGCCTCAAATCGTCTTCTCGACCTTTGATATAGATCAATGAATATCAGCTTAATATCACTATCGCTTTGCCCCGCTTTAATAAGTTATATAAAATAATAATTTCAGGAATAATAGATATTGGTTTAAATTCAGCACAACACAACTATTGACTAACATAAAATTGTTAAACAGAGAAATGTACTATTTTAATTTAAAATCATATAGAATTAAAGAATAAATCTGGCAACACAGCCATGTCTACAAACCTGCTGGGCGCCGTCTGCGAGATTTCAATAAAAACAAAACAATACATTGAAAGTCGGCAGAGAAAAGTAGTAGCAATTACAGTAGATTTGTACAAGATTTGAATGATTTTTAATAAAAAAAAGTCACGAGTAGCACAGTATACGTGATAGAAGTGAATACTTCGTTATCGAGTCTCAACTTATTTTACTTTTTTGAGCCGGTTCCGATACGTTATAATCAATTTTAATAAATTTGGTTAGTCGTCTAATCAACTCTCGGTTAATTTCACTTAGTCTCAACTTATTTTAGTCATTTGAGTCGGTTCTGATACGTTATAATCAATGTTAATAGATTTAGTTAGTTTTGGCTAGTCGTCTAATCAACTTTCGGTTAGTTTCACTTAGTCTCAACTTATTTTAGTCATTTGAGTCATTTCTGATCGTCATAATCAACTTTAATAGATTTGGTTAGTTTGGGTTAGCTGCCGAATCAACTTTCGGTTAGTTTTAGTTAGTCTCAGCTTATTTTAGACATTTGAACCGATTCCGATACGATATAATCAATTTTAATACATTTGGTTAGTCGTCTAATCAACTTCCTGTTAGTTTTACTTAGTCTCAACTTATTTTACTCATTTGAGTCGGTGCCGATACGATATAATCAATTTTAATAGATTTGGTTAGTTTGGGTTAGTCGTCGAATCAACTTTCGGTTAGTTTCACTTAGTCTCACTTATTTTAGTCATTTGAACCGGTTCCGAAATGTGATAATCTTAGATTTGGTTAATTTGGGTGAGTCGTGAATCAGCTTTCGGTTAGTTTCACTTAGTCTCAACTTGTTTTAGTCATTTGAACCAGTTCCGATGCTTTATAATCAATTTTTAATAGATTTGGTTAGTTTGGGTTAGTCGTCTAATCAACTTTCGGTTAGTTTCACTTCGAGAGAGAGAGAGTCATATACTTTATCTCTCTTGCGAGACGAAAATTCCAAAACGTGTCGTTAAGGTGCGTACAGACATGCAACAGAACACCGTAACGTAACTCCACCACGCAACATATTCTGTTGCGCGACGTAGTTACGATGCGATGAGGTTTTCTATTTAATTTAGGTGCAACAGAACATCGCCGCGAAACATCAACGCGTAACATATAGGCGTCCCTGATATTAATTATTTTAGTGGTGAGCGACGAAAACGAAACGAACGCTATATGGTTCGCGGACACGTCCACACATGCAAATTTATAGTGCAACGTCAGCGCGAACATTTCTTTGATGCGACGCCGAAAGACCGACAACTGATGGGACGCTGCGATGTTACGGTGTTACGCCACGGCACATATAACAACCAGCAATATCACATCTTCTTTTTTCGTATCTGCGCAAGTTCGCGCGCAAGATATTGCTTGGTAGGAAATCCGTCAAACTGCCGCCAGTGGCGTCGTGTTTTTACGATTGGTTTATTTTATTGCCATTGGAGTTAAATCGAAACCATTGGCGTGTATTTGTCAAATAATTGACATTGTGAGAGACGAATGTTGTTTATGACATTGTGTAATGCAAAAAGCCATGGTGTTTAAGCAATAAGAACTTGTACAAACCAGAGATATTCTTCCAAGAAGATTCTTTAGATTTCCTGCTCATACAACAAGGTATACATATATTTCATAACCCATTGATATTTGAAATTTTATATTACGGCTCTGTTAAAGGAAAATCATACTTCTATATATTTCAAATCCAGCCCTGACTTTTCCTACCCAACTGACATTAGCAAGGTCAAATTTATTTTTTCGCCTGACAGGTCGAGTAATATTGCTGGTTGTTATATGTGCCGTGGTTACGCTGTCAGTGTGCTGTTACGATGTTGCATAGTCATACGCGGTTAGGTTACGTTACGGTGTTCTGTTGCATGTCTGTACGCACCTTTTCATGCATGGCTTTGAAAAATCACTTTCATGAATCCAAAGAATATCAAAATAGCGTGAAATTTGTGGATTTATAATATTTACCTTCACCCAAATTATGTATATAAGTTGTTATATATGAGTATAAGTAAATTTGATCGCTGTTTTAACCACTACTTAAGAATAAGAAAACCTTAGAAACGCTTTTTTCTTCAAACGTCAGTAAATCCGTCATTACTCGACTGTGTAGGCGGCCGTGAAGTTTCGTTTTTCCTCCGCCGGAGCTTTACTTTTCACTTTTCCGCCGGCGGAGGTAAAAGTGTTGTCATAGCAACATAGATACAATACAAACAGACAACAAAATAAGCGTCAACAACTCAAGATTTATTAAACTACAATTTGTATTTATCACTCAATTTGTGACTGCATTTCTAAAAATCACTAATTTAGGAACAAATTGGTTATTATTTAATCGAACTTAGTCAATAACTGCTTATCAATACGGAATTAAAACGCAATCGGAAACTCAATCTTAAAAAATAATTATTGTTGACAGTGTCCACTGACAGCTTTATGTTACATTATACCCATGATACAATAACAGGGAAGGTAGGATATTGCGCAGACAGCCGAACAGCTGTCAACTTTTGTGACGTAGCAAAGAGAGTAAACATGGCGTCTTGTTGTATTCTTTACCATTGAGCTTAGTGTGTTTCTTGGGCTTTTTTCCTATTTTTCGGTTTCTGCGTGGATAATATCAGATTTAGATATTGTGTGGTGTGAACTATAACTTTTTTGCAGTGTTTGGTGCTAAAAGTCTTATATTTTATTGGGTAAAGAAGTGAAAATTTGACAATTAAAAATGCGTTGTGCCGTGCACAGTTGTAATAACATTGATAATCAAGCGCAGAACTTTGATAAAAGTATTAGATTTCATACATTCCCTAAAGATACTTTGTCGCTAAAATTGTGGGTAAACGCTTGTTGCCGTAGTGATAGTTTTAATCCTAAAACGTCCCGAATATGCTCAAAGACATTTCAAGGACGACGACTTTGAAAGAAATTTGATGCATGAACTTTTGAATTATGACTCAAAAAAGGGGCCTAAGCTAAAGTGTGATGCAGTGCCCACGCTCAATTTGCCAAAATCATAACAACCATCAAGGACCTAGCAAAAACGACAAGAAAGAGCCACCAAAAGAGGTGCCAAATATGTAGAAGGACTTATCCAATCACAAACAACAAGGTATGTCAAAATTAAAATATATTATTTATTTATGCGCTAACCCTTTAATAGGTATTTAATAATTAATGACGGTGGAGCTAAACAGGTTTAAAGGACAATTTTTAAAATCTGATGATTATTATGAGTTTATTCACAAATAAATGATTGCCGGATGGACCAGTAAAGTTTAGCCCCACCATCTACAATTTTATTAATTGCTCAAACATTAATAAAGTTGCAAATTTTTGTGGATAGTATTTAATATTGATTTTGAATCATTCTCCTTATTTATTTTATTATGTATTTTGAAACAAAACTTATAGAAACAAAAAAGTTAGAGGAAAATTCAGTATTTTTTTAGTGTATTCGTATTGTAGGTACTCGGAATCAGAGGTATAATTTAAGATTAATGTTGTGGCACAGTAGGTTAATTAATTGTATGATAACATGTATGTTTAATGGCGTTGATTAATTGAGGATTTCATTACATTTGTAGCACTAACGAGCATGAAACGGAACCTTCTACATATACAACTGCTAGCAGTGAATCTTCTCAACCAGACAGTGTTGCCGCTGGCAGGAAATGAAATAATGTGATGGCTAAGCCAAAATTATCAGATTTTGATGTAAATTATGTTAAAACCTGAAGATGGGGGGTCAGCAAAATATATCTTCTGATTCGCCGTGAGGTTCGTTTTTTTGGTACCATCTGCCGAGTCCTCCCGCCTAACGAGCCCTGGGCTTGCGCGCGCATCACATTCTTTACATCTGTTCACTTCACGCAAAAAAAAAACGGCATCTAACCACTGCACCAAGAGATCCGCTGGAAGTTTCCTTGGACCATAAAGACATCTATTTGTCAGAAATGTATTTATGATGCGCGCGCAAGCCCAGTACTCGGCAGGCCGGAGGACTTAGCAGATACTTAAAAAAAAGGTTTGCGATTCGCCGTTTCTAAAAAATTTAAAATGTTGCTCTTACTTACGCCATGAACAAAGAGATGGCGCCGAAAACAAAACGATTTTACAGTGGCTTTGGAGATCTTGTAGCCTATAGCAATTCCTCCTCCTGACTATAGGCAATCTTAAAGTCTTAAGGTCACTGAATAGGTATCCACCAAAAAATCATTGCGAGCAAACGTTTGCAGTTCTATTATTGACAATCGTCTCCACCAGCCAATTATTCGCAAACAACTGTATTACCCAAAAAAGCAAAGCGCCCACACAAACAACAAATCCCTTTGATGTACCTACACCGCTCGGAACACGACCAAATGATTGCAAACGTTCGCTAATGCGCGTGATAAACGTCTCCAGCAAACAAACATGGAGTTTGCAAACAATCGCAATCTCCCACTCGAATCGGTGGTTACAGTGGCTCTATCTTATATAGAACTACTGTATCGGTGGTTTTCTACTGCCTCCCTTTATTTTCAAGTAATAAAAGCTAGGCATACAGTTAGAGAATATTTATACGAGATGGGGCCTTTTAAATACCTTAAATCTTACAGAGCCTTTTTGTATAAGGCTACTGTATTAAATATCAAATTATATTATTGGCAGAATGGCAGAATAAATTGTCTGTTAAAATTATGTTAAAATTGATAATTATGCCATCTTCAAATTTTGTATCAGACTGCTGGCAAAATTATGTTAAAATCTGATAATTATGTGACAATCGGCAACACTGCAACCAGATATTTTGTTAAGGTTAAGTGATAGACATCCGGCCAATGTATCAGTTGGGTAAGATTTGGTTACTTTTTTTTGGAACATACGTTGTGATGACTCTATCTGTAAACATATATCTATAAATGTATATGTAATATGTGTCCTAATAATATCTAGTTAGTTCTAATTTACTACAACTAGTTTTTGTAGTAAATTCAATAGTTCATTATTGATTTTTCATGTGTGTGAGTGTGTGATTTATTACTTAAATTATTTATTAAAATATGATGCCCTTGAACATGTAACAGGATATATATGTCATAAACTGAAGATTCCCACTGTAGAAGAGACCAGTCCATCATTTACATGGACTAATCAAGTCTACGAGGGTGGTCCGAAAAAACCTGAAAAGAATTGGTTCACAAGGTGCATGAGTTGGAAAAAATTTTCAATAACGTCAATGGTGACACAGTTAAAACTGGAAAGAACTATTTAAAATTGTAATGAATCTTGCCCTAGAAATAGGTTGTGATGATAAAGTTAAATTATTATTTTTTAGGCCTAGGATGTATTTTAGAATTAAAAATCTAAATAATGAGATCAGGGACAGTGCACCTCAAAAAAAACGGAAGTTTGCCAAAATAACAAAATAATATTTTTATTGAAAGTTATTTTCTAACTTAGGTATAAGTTTTACATCATTTTAATGACGATTTGTTTATGATTATTTTCATTTTATACCGGTATTTTATTTTATTTGACATCTATGTTGGGATTTGGTTTTGATAACGAAATCAAACAAGAATATTTAGGTTTAACCAAGCTTTTGCAGGAATCAAAATTATTTTCAATATAAAAATAACTATTACCAACAACTTAATGAAGGCATGACAATGACCAACTGTTTATCACCGTTCTTATGTAGGTAATCTTTTCATAAGTAAATTTAAAAATGAAATCAGTCCGGAGTTCAATTATTTTCCAAGGTTATGGTACAGGTATGTAAATGACATTTTTGCGATTTTTAAGACGAAAACTTCTAATATCCAAGATTTTGTAACAAACAACAGCTGCTTCCGCACCATTAAATTTATTTATGAAGTCGAGAACAATGGTCAATAACCATTTTTGGATAGTTTAGTAATTATAAATAGTAACACACTGAAATTTAACGTTTATAGAAAAAGTACTGCCACTAACTGATATATTTCTAATGACTCCTTTCATGTGACCAACACAAAATGGCTAGCTTTCATCTTTTAGTACAGCGTATGGTTAACTTTCCTCTCAGCAGAGAACGATTTAATAATGAAAGGGAGACAATTAAGAATATAGCAAAAGTTAATGGTTTCAATGCTAACTTAATAAATATATTATTCTACTTCTTTCGTTAATCAGGATGAAAATACAAAATATGTCTCAATACCATATACTCCTCATTATACTCCGCTCCAAAAAGTTCTTAGGTTTAAAATTAGTATAGCAAACTCAGTTTAACATTAAGAAAGTATTAAGTAGTCCAACGACGAAATTGACATATTGGAACAAAGTGGAATTTATGAAATTGGATACATGGATTGTAACTAAAAATATGTTGGGCAAACTAGAAGATGTAAATAAACGAGATTCAAAGAACACCTAACTCATTTAAAGTATGGTATAGCAGAAAAATTAAGTGTTGTTGAGCATGTTTTTGATAATGATCATAGAATAACCATTCAAAATTTAACATTAATTCATAATGTATTCATACGACAGTATGAAAGTTATTAAATGTAAGAATAGTTTAAATAGAGATAAAAGGCCTATTCCGTACAATCCATTGTATTGGTTGATTGAGCATGACCACTAGGTTTCCAGGATTGGTTCTTTTATAAAATGGAGTTTCGCAGATTTTAAGTTTAGCTTTAATCATCTCCTGATGATTAAAGCTAAACGCAACGCGTCGAGTGCAAAATTATTTTTCGGTATTGTGGATAAAACTGTGTTTTAGGTCATTTGACAAGCTTAACATTATACATAAATCAAGTAGATTAGTAGATATAATGTTTATTTGTTCTATTTGTTTAATTATAATGTATATTTCTTGATACCTGTTTTAATTAAAAAAGAAAAAGTTCTATGTTATTAAAAAATATAAGCTTTTATTTCTCGTTTTATTCTGTGTAAATGTATCACTGAGAGTGGTCATGTGTGCTGTTGAATGTACTAAAAAAAATCTGATTGTAAACTCTTGCCACAATCGGCTAAAGCGGAAAAATCCATATCCTAAAAAAAAAACATTAATAATAACGTGAATCATTCAAAGTTACCTTTAATTAATCATGCAAAACTTCATTTACTAGATTATCCATCAAAATAAAACAAACTATTCAGTTAAATCTAAAATTTGCGTATATATTGCGGTTGTTACCATTATAATTTAAAGGGCTAACTCTCTTTGTGACGTCAATGCGCAGACAGAGACGATTTTGAAACCGCTGAGTATCCTACCTTCCCTGTTATTGTATCATGCATTATACCTATTCACCGACACCGGTCTAAGCAAGGCCACCTACGACCGTGGTCTAACCCGCCTTGCGAGCCCATTTATCTTTAATAATAATTAGATATTATTACTATTAAAAAGAGATGTTTTTGCATTAATTTGTCGACATTTGAAGAAAAAACAGCATATTTTATTTGGAGGAAAAGTTACTTTTCATGGCTTGCTCTCTATTAACAGCCTCACTCCGTTCGGCTGTTAAACACGAGCGCGCCATGAAAAGTATCACTTTTCCTCCATATAAAATAATATACTATTAATGTTTGGGTTAAAATATGGGTGTAGCACGGGTTAGTTGGTGTTTTAATTTTTTTTTGTTAAAGACGACATCCACTGTGACAACGCATTTGACATATTAATAACAAAATGTTATAAGATATCGATAACTATCGACAGCCGAAAATATCAGGTTAAAATTGTTCCATTGTCGCGATTTTCCTGTTATATTTTGTAAACAATACCAGTTGTTTTTGGGTTTCGTATTAACTTTATATACCTACTGGTATTTTTATCCATATCGTAGATAATATTTCGTTTATTATTTACTTATTTATTATAATACTAAATAACTATTACAAAGTAGTATCATTAATAAGCTATAAATGAGACAGAGAATGTCATTAATTGTTCATAACAAATAAATAATCCAAACATTAATCCATCATTTATTCCTAATAGAACGCTCCCCGTATAAAATAATCGGCAGCGGCAGTTTGACTATTCATATTGATCGTACACCGTAGCTGCACGCATACGTCTACTGTACCGTGACCCATTGTGTTCAAGGCCAACGGCAGTATTTTCCACGGCACGCTGGAGTGAGCGGACTTATTAGAATATCTATAGACGGTGGTAAAGACATCCAAAGCGACAACCCTCACCCCATCTCTCGAGCACACCCAACAGCATGGAGTGCGATACTGTAACTGTATCGAACGCCCTCGCCTGCAGGTCTATAAATAGAGCTATACATTTCTGGCCATTATTTACATATATATAATTTGGTAGCTATCACAGAAAAAATTCGTTCAGATAATGATAATGCCGAACTGGCAGGTACGCCCAACAAAAATGAAGTTAACGAAAAAAACGTTTGCAGTATTATTAAAACGATTAAATAGAATTTGCCATTTTGTTGGTGTGCTTAAATTTAAAAGGTCGTTTTCAATTTCTTGGTAACTTTCTGAAATCTGCATCACCTCATCAAAAAGCTGGTTCATATTGATCTGTAAATTTGGATTGTTAATTTTTTCGATAATTTCCTCAAAATCTGTGCCAACTGTCTTCAGAAAAGTCATACCATTTTTCAATGTATTGGATAGATCTGTGATAAAATCATTGATTTGAATCAATTGATAAAATCCATTAAAATCTTTGTGTAGTTTATTCTTGCCTGTCGCGTCAAGAGAGGCGGAGACACGTTCACGCGTCGGCGTCAGTGCCGTGCTGCTGCAAGCAATTTAATTTTTGGAAAATACGGAAATTGCAATAGTTTGCAAAAAGGACATTTTAAGACAAAAAAAGCCACAGGGACAATTTGTTTGAAAAAACGGCTGTCCTTTTCAAAAAAGAACAGGTGGCAACCCTTCATCCAGGTTTTTTTCGGCCCATCATCCTTCTGCACCGATTGAAGGCTATTATGGTTTTTGTGTAAGCTGTCCATAGATTTAATTTGATCCTTCTAAACGCAGAAGCGAATCGGATAATCGCATCCTAGGCATACTTGAGATAGAGAATGTTTTATTTCTTTCATACAAACCGAACCGATACGACACAATCGGTGCAGCAAAGAAAAGAGCGCTAACGCAAATAAAAAGCAAAAGTACTTTAATATACAGGTTTTATTATGTAAAATATATAAGGGAGAACAATATAAACAAACATGAAAAATCATACTCTACATAAATAAGTATTTAATTTAATTCCTCTAGTGTTATAACTATATCTTACTACACAACTATTTTCGAAATTAGAATCGACTTATTGAAAAATAATCTCGTCGCATTAAAGATATATAATAATAGATAATAGACACCTGTAAGCATACTGATATAAAATGTTTCAAAAGGAAACCCTGCACGCTTAAACAACTTGACTGGACTCTTTGTAGATTCGTTTAAAGGAGTGGAAACATATGTACTAGCTTTTAATAGTAAAAATTTTCTATATACTTAACATAAATACTCGTTAGAAAATGCATACATAACATTCATCATGTCAAAAAATGTGTTCAGAATTAAGAACATTAGATTGTGCAATTGAAATTAGATAGCGCGACTGCGATAAAAGAAAAAACTTGTAGTGCGGGTCTCTCAGAAATGTCGGAGATGCCTGTCCAATGCCACCGGACAAGACACGGGAATAGCACACTATATTGCAAAAATTCTTTTTTCTACTACCGTACGTAAAATACTCACTTTACGCACTCTCTAAGATTGGTAGAATAGGCCTTTTTAATGTGCAGTGCGTAAAATAATTTATTTTACGCACTAGGGCGTAAAGTAATATAATAATATTTTTGTTTTTTCATACATTTTCCGGTAGTAGAAAAAATTTTGTATGCTACACATGTGTAAAGTACCCTTTTTTCATTCATGCGATTGTCGCATTCGTCTACAATATTCCCATTCATAAAAAAAAGGGTCACACTTGTGGCATAAATAACTATTTTCTACTACCGTGCGTAAAGTACTCACTTTACGCACTCTCTAAGGTTCGTAAAATTAGCCTTTTTAATGTGCAGTGCGTAAAAATAATTTATTTTACGCACTTGTGCGTAAAGTAATTTAATAATATTTTTGTTTTTTCATATATTTTTCGGTAAAAGAAAAAAATTCGTATGTTACTCATGTGTAAAGTACCCTTTTTTATTCATGGGATTGTCGCGACAATATTCCCATTCATAAAAAAGGGTCACTTTACACACTCATTGCATAAATAACTATTATATAATTGGCAGCTATCCCTTGCGAGATGCTCAAAACACAAAAACATGACAAATTATTAAGATTTTTCTATTAGCTGTAAAGATCCAAATAATTAAACTTATAAAGGGTACATATTTTTTGACGAGTTGGTTTACCTTTGTAGAATACAATATTCTTGAGATGATCTCTAATAAGTTGTGAATTTGAATACCAGAAATCAAAGCTGGGCAAGAATTATATCCGTGGAATAACTTCTGCGTACTTCCAATGAACAAATAGACGGACATAATATTCCTTTAGCTAATGTCAATTTGTTCAGACTGATTTTATTATGGGTAATAGCGTTGAGAATCAGTCAACGGTAATAGATACCTACTTCAATTTAATTTTAACCTGAATTAGAAATTCTGTAAAATGCACAAGACATTTAAACAACATTGTTGTTGATGGATGCAAAAAACATTTTGTACACTTTTAGCAGAGTGGGGAAAGTTATTCACTACATAGTTTTCCCCATTAAAAAAAACCTATTTGAATGAAGCGATGGGGTATATAATATAACTTAAATAAGAGTGTCCATAGTAAAACCTTTGTTTATTTTCTTATAAAGACAATGGTAAAACCAAATTGTCGCTTCTTTTCTATATTTTTTTACGAAATGAGACCAAACAATATGAGATGCTAATAAATGTTTTATATACTTTTAAAAAAAGTGTAGTTTTTAAGCTTTACTGCATTAATTTTTGTTGCTAGATAAATACTGTTTTTATATATGAATTTCCTAAAATCGCTGGTAGGCTACTTTTACAGCATGTCTTTAAAAAGGTTGTACCTAAATGTGTTTCTATCTTGTTTAAATTTTTAGCAAAACTCTGGAGTCCACTTTCTAACTACAAAATAAAAAAGAAAAATGTCTACATGTTAATTTGCTGCTTTCTGTACAGGGTGTCCCAAATTCGAGCCTCATCATTGGGATCTTGGAAACTAGAAGAGATACAAGGTCGGTTAAATGGAGAAAAATTTGCGCAGTTTGATGTTGATCAAAATGCAACCTTACAAGTTTAAAAATTCCGAATAGTTCCGAAGATTTTTGGGAAAAAAAACGAATATTCGCGATTTAATTTTTATTTTTTTATAACTCTATTTGAATAGATATAACAAAATAAATTTTACATTTTCGTTGCTACTTTTTCTGTTCTTCAAGATGGTGTTATTAGATTTTCAAGCCGACGTTTCGTTTTTGAACTGCCATCATCAACTTTGTTTTTTTAAATACGGCCCTGGATTTTTTATTACGTATTTTACGAGCTTCCAAGGTCCCAACTCCAATGATGTATCGCACATGTTCGAAAAAATCATATTAGTGACATTTTCCATAAGAACTCATGTGTTAGAGAGACAGAAAATAGATTTTTAATAGGATTAAAAACAAAAATATTTTTTTACTTAATGCGTTTTGCATAAAGAAAGCTTAAAAACTAACATAAGAAGTGGTTAATAAATAATATAGTTATTAAAGTGTCAACCCTCAAACCATAGGCTCTAGGCTATAATTTTAGCAATTTACCCAAGTAAATCGGTAGTTGTGTGGGATTAGATTTGGAACAAATAAGTAAGATCTTACTAAAAATCTGTTTTCTGTCTCTCGCTACACATGAGTTCTTATGGAAAATGCCATTAATATGAATTTTTCGATTAAGTCAGATACATCATTGATTCTGGGACCTTAAAAGCTCTTAAAGTCTGTAATAAAAAATTCAGGGCCGTATTTAAAAAAACAAAGTTGATGATGGCAGCTCAAAGACGAAACGCCGGTTTGAAAATCTGATAACGCCATCTTGTAGAAAAGAAAAAGTAACAATGAGAATGTGAAATTTATTTTATTATATCTATTCAAATAAATTCATAAAAAAATAAAAATGAAATCGCGAATATTCGGTTTTTTTCTAAAAATCTTCGGAAGCGTTCGCAATTTTTAAATTTGTAAGGTGGCATTTTGATCAGCATCAAATTGCGCAACTTTGCCTCCATTTAACCAATCTCGTATCTCTTCTAGTTCCCCAATGATGAGGCTCGAATTTGGGACACCCTGTACTTAAACAAGAACATGTAAATGTAAATGTTATTGCTAAGTCCGTAATTCAGAATAGATGCACTATTTTTATCAACTTCAATTATAGAATAATTGTTTTAGCTGGTTAAAGCTGTAAGAAGTCTATATTTAAGTTCAAATGACTAGAATTATTGGTAATATTTTGTATGAAATTTACTTCTATATTTAAAGTTTTAAAATGTAAAAGTCTCATATCTGAAGAGCTAAACATCCAGTGGTCATAAAAACATTATAACTTACAGTATAACAGAATTTACAGACGACATTTATGTTCAGTTGAACAATATTTTATAGAAAGAATAAAATGCCATTAAAAGTTAACATAACTTGTAGTGGTAGTGTAGTATATTAATAAAAATATTATTTAGCAATCATTAACACTTGGTAATCAATATTAAAGGCACACCTATCCTATATTCTTATAGATTTAAATGTTTAATATGGATTACCTATATGAAAACGCTGTTACAGTTAATAATTTCTAAGTACCTAAACGGTTTAATCAGTTTGAGTGCAGCTTAGTAAAAAATCTGCTATTATGAAAATTATACTTTAAATTCAATTTTGTATGCAAGGAAATGATTTACCCAATAAGTGGACATTAATATTTCCTTCAAATAACTTGGCAAGCATAGTAAATATATGTGTTATCTCTGCTATTTAAATATACCTAAAGTAAATCATCAAACATGTGCGATTTCTCTTCGAAGAGAAAAAATTTAATATAACTTTGTAGTATCATAATGAAATTCTAAATAAGCTAATTAAAATGTAGGCTGGATACACCAGCCACACATTAAACAAATAATATATAAAATTTTATTGAAACATAAGGGATATATTGCGATAACCATAAGACACATATATGTATATTATCAAATATTTTCTTAAAAGCAAAAGAAAATAGAGATATTTCAATGAATAAAATAGTTTTAAATTTAATTTAGATTCAATTTTATATTGTTAAGGGTATACTGGCAGGACTCCATGGATACATTCTGTCTTACATCAAAAATAAATTATAATAATAATACAAATAACTACATTAAACACAAACAAATAATAATGACAATACAATAATTAATTTAACTTACAACAAGCTAAAAACTGCCTTCATTTCAAGGACTACCTACTCCTAAAAGCCCCATGTAAAGTTCTTTCTACAGAATGTAAACTACACTTATAGCTTACAGAAATATCAAATAGCAGTATTAAAGATTTACATACAAACATTAACGATTGTAAAGAATAATGACTGGACAAATAAGTACAAACAAAGAACAAAGATAAATACATCAGAATGCATATTATGCAATAAAAGTCTACAATAAATTTAATCTAGCATAAGAGCTAAGAAGAAACAAAATTAAAACATATTCTTCCAGGTACCATTATTATGTTGATATATCCACGGATATGTCAATTGAATGTAACAATTTGGAAGAATTAAAAGTACAAAAAAAAGATATACATTTACATAGAAAACAATATAACAGATAACCTTACTGTTTGTTCATAGTATTCTTGTTACTTATAACTGAGGGAAAAATCTCCATGAATTCTTGTGAACAAGTAAATGGGATCAACTGAGTCCCAACAAGATTCTGTGAATATTAAGGACAAAATTGCTTTTGCTCCCTCTGTTATGTTATGAACAACATTTTTGTAACTATATTATGCCTATAGAATTAAAGAAAACCTTATACTTATATGACACAAAAAAGTCAAATATACAGGTATAGAGATTATAGCGGCATACAGTCCTACTTAAGATGGAACCATGCCAATACTTCGTAATTGTTTATCAGGTTTGTTTAACGTCTGGTAGACTGCTGAACGTTCATCAACAATTTTCATGTCGGTCAATGTTTGTATGGATGAGAAAACAAATTTCCCATTAGAAAATAACCTTATATTGGCAATATTTTAAATTCATATGCTTATTTAACAACCTGTAAAATCCCATAATATAGATCAAACACTTTTGTGTTAAACATTCTTCAAACACTTTTATGTTATACCCCTCAAATTTTGGTTTTGAAATAATTTTGCTATGGGCCAAAAAAATATGTTTTGTGTCTCACATTTATCTGTACCATTAATTTTAACATAAAAATGTGTCACACTTAAAGTGTTTTTAGACTTTTATGTTCTCTTAAAGGGGTGCTGACTAAGAATGTACAGGTAAATTATTATATTAAAGAGGTCACAAATATTGCTTTGTTGCTCACTTGAATGTCCTTTTACTTATACAAACTTATGCATATAGTTAATTTTCAGATCGGGCAAAACAAAAATGTACAATTATTATTACTTACAAGAAAATAAATAAAATCAACTGACATATTGTCATGGTTCCATCCTTGATATGATTCACCCTATATGTAATTATTAGGCATATTACGTATTTTACATTTTGAAAATGCGACTATGTGTATTAAACACCGCAACAGTAACATAATTTAAAAACATAAATATCTAATCTCTAAAGGTTTCTTTTCTAACTTTCACCAAATATTTATATCACCAGGTGTTGTTTCATCACCTACGAACATTTTAATTTACAAAAATCACATTACTTGCATAGATACATTGCATTTCATTTTAGCACTGTGATATCAGATACTATATTATTTTATATAGATAAAGGTTATAGACATGACCACATTCTAGAACTCTAATTTAAATTTTACATACATTTACACTGTAAGGAATTTATTTGTACTTACAAACTAATAATTCTCCTAAAATATTGATGTTTAACATATTGAACAGTTCGATTTATCACCTGAATTTCCATTGCCTTTCTCAATTTCACTGAGTAGCAAATGAAAAACATCTGAAACAGACAAGTTTTCTTTTGCAGATGTTTCTAAGAATATAGCATTCCATTCTTCAGCAAGTTTTCTGCCTTCACTTGAAGATACTTGCCTTTCCAAATGAAGATCAGTTTTGTTCCCTACTAAGACAATTGGAACTTGGACTTTTCCTGTAATATCTAGGAGCTTATCATAAATCGATTTGACCACATCAAATGATTTTACACTAGTAATGCTGTATACTAAAACATACCCGTGAACATCGATGCTATACTGAGATGGATACATAGAGTATTCATCTAATCCTGCGGTGTCCATAAGTCGAATTTCATAATCTTGGGAATTCACTCTGATAGTTTTGGTAAAGGTGTTTTCTATGGTGGGATCATATGAATCAACAAACTGACCTTCAATAAACTGAATACTTAAAGATGATTTGCCTACAGACCTATATCCCATAACAGCAATTTTACGTTGTTTTGGTGAAGGCATTTTTAAGGCTTTAACTTACTTCGTTTCAAATAAATTACAGGTCGCACAAAAATTGAACGCACTAGTAAACAGTCAGAAAAAGATATTATGTTATCCTTTACATGAGGTGAGTAAGTAACGTTATACAACGCAATTACCAACTACATATTCCGAACAATTTGTTACATAATAAAACGGTATTCGATAAATACTGGGAACTTGTTATCGCATATTCTCAAATATATCTTTCAGGCAAAACCAAAGAAAAATACATGAAAAATATAAACAAATATGGATTGTTCGATTTTTCTAATTGACAAATTGACGTTTACAGTTTACCAGTGTTGCCGCTGGCATGAAATGAAATTATGTGATAGCTAAGCCAAAATTATCAGATTTTGATGTAGATTATGTTAAAACCTGAAGATGGCGGGACCAGCAAAATATATCTTCCGATTCGCCATGAGGTTCGCTATTTTGGAACCATCCGCCGAGTCCTCCCGCCTAACGAGTCCTGGGCTTGTGCGCGCATCACAATGTTTACATCTGTATTTTTTTCACTTCATGCAAAAAAACAGGTCTTGCCGTTGGATTCGAACCCGGACCGCCGTGTCACAAACACAGCATCTAACCACTGCACCACGAATCCCGCTGCAAGCGATTCCTTGGACCATAAAGACATCTATTATTCAGAAATGTATTTATGATGCGCTCACAAGCCCAGTACTCGGATACTTCCAAAAGAAGGTTTGCGATTCTCCGTTTATTAAAAGCTTAAAATTTTACCCCCACTTACGCCATGAACAAAGAGATGGCGCCGAAAACAAGGCGATCTTACAGTGGCTTTGGTGATCTTACATTGGTTTAAAGGCACTATAGCCTGCCGCAATACCTCCTAAGGTATTGACTGTAGGCGATCTTAAAGTCACTGAATAGGTAAAGGTTCATCTTTTAAGGTGCGTATCCACCAAAAAATCATTGCGAGCAAACGTTTGCAACTGTTTGCAGTTCTATTATTGACAATCGTCTCCACCAGCCAATTATTCGCAAATAACTGTAGATACCCAAAAAAGCACAGCGCACACACAAACGACAAATCAAATTGATGTACCGACACCGCTCGGAACACGACCAAATGATTACAAACATTGGCTAATGCGCGCGATAAACCTCTCCAACAAACATTGAGTTTGCAAACAATCGCAAACGTTTTGCGCGCTTAGTGGATACGCACCTTTAGATGTCTCCCACTCGAATCGGTGGTTACAGTGGCTCTATCTTGTATAGAACTACTGTATCGGTGGTTTTCGACTGCCTCCCTCTATTTTCAAGTAATAAAAGCTACGCATTTAGGGAATATTTATACGAGATGGGGGCCATTTAAATATTTTAAATCTTACAAAGCCTTTTTATATAAAGCCACTGTATTAAATATCAAATTATATTATTGGCAGAATAAATTGTCTGTTAAAATTATGTTAAAATTGATAATTATGCCATCTTCAAATTTTGTATCAGACTGCTGACAAAATTATGTTAAAATCTGATAATTATGTGACAATCGGCAACACTGCAGTTTACAAAGATCTGTGACATAGTGCAGTGTTACCATAGAGTATAGAGGAATATAAAAATAAAGTATTCCTCTATGAGTGTCACCAACCACGATACAAGTCTGTGTATCGTGGTTACCAACTATCTGTCGTTCAATAATGGTACATACGGCTCGAAATTATGGTACATCTACAAACATAATAGTACAATTCATATTACTGGATCAAAGGTATTTATTCTGCTTATATAGTTTCCGAAGTTCGTGTTATTAACATAATTTTTGAAGTGAAACTTTTTAACGCGCTCCGGGAGTAAAATTTGATGGTCGTGACACGACGAGAGGCCGCGGCCTGCCGCGCTGGCAACGGATCGAAAATGCGTTACAATATTTTATTGTGATATCTTTGTTAGTTTACAAGCAAAAAATGTGGTATTTGTTCTATTACCTTGTCAAGACATAAGCGAAACTTTTATGAAGAATATATTTTTTTTTCATTTAGGTCTTCCTTTTTTGTTAATTGAGTGGTATATTTAAAAAAACTACTATTTAACCAAGTCCGTTACGATATGTATAAGGCTAGGGCGTTTAAGTTTAAGTTTCACTTCAGATATGTGCACATAGTGCACACGTCTCTTTTTTTGAATTACTGTAAAACGCTAAATGAACATATCTTAAAAATCTACCTACAGTCGGCACAAGGTAATTGCAGTTTATTGATGTGTAAACATCTTACCCGGCGGTATGATAGTAAATCTCGGCAAATGGGACGGAAACGTGGGAACGGAATGTGTACACCGATGTGACATAACCCGTGCGCATTGAGGTGAAAGCTAATCCAGGACGGCCGCGATTGCAACGATTCAAATGGCGCTTCTAAAAAGCTAGCTGCTAGGGCGGTATTAGACTTTCATTATATTATATTCGCAGTGTATTTGGATCCATAGCACAGCTTATTTATGTGTAAAAGTGTAAACATCTTACGCGGCGGTATGAGGGTAATCTCGGCAAATGGGAAATGGGACGGAAATGTCATGTCAAGATGGCGGCGGCGAATTGTGTTTAATCGAAAGATAGTGCTAAATTATGTGATAGTTGTCATAGATCTGCAACTGCAAATATTAAATGCTCAGTTTGTAGTCAAGAAAGTTAAATAGATTAGGATAGTTACTTCCCCTAAGCGCTGCGTTCGCCAATCCTCTTTCCTCACCACCCACGGCCGTGGTTATTAGCTGCTAGGTCGCGCCGGTCTAAATCGTTCCCGATAACGAAATACTGCGTGCGACACCTCCCTCTCTCTCTCTCTTACGACTCCAACGCCATCTAGTGTATGTGGCATTGACTCGAGCGATTGTATTCGCGCTATGTCTTCGTGAATCGTGATGCAATCATTCAATCAATTTGCAGCATAAGCCGTCGTGGTCTAGAGGTTTAGATGGTTGGATCTCAATTCTGTGGCTATCGGCGGCGGCTCGGGTTCAAACCCTGTGATTTTGGGTATGTCTTGGGTTAGTTTTGGTTAGCAAACAGTTTTTTTCTTTATTTTAGGTATGTCTTGGGTTACGTTTGGGTTAGCCCCTGGTTAGTTTCCTTTTCTTGAGCCCCCGTAGCGAGCGGAGGGCCATGCGAAAGGTGAAATATTACTTATTGTAATACGTGCCCGTACTTTGGATGCACTTTTTACGAAATATACAGCAGCTTGCATGTGTTTCCTCGAATAAATAACACAATCGTGTCGGGAACGATTTAGACCGGCGCGACCTAGCCACTAGTCCGTGGTTCGCGTGCGTGACGTAGTCTAGCCAACAATTTACCACTCATTCCCTAGTTTTATTATTAATAGAGAGTTATCGCAGTTTGTTCTATTAAGGTGAGAACGCATTAGGCGGTCGCGGTCCCGTCGCATCGCGAACCGTTCTGGGCTGGTCTCTCGAGATCCTTTGGAAAAGATAGGGAGAGAACGCGATGCGAGCGAGAACGTCTAGTGCGAATGCATACATTATAAAACATGGGAAGGAACTTCACCGCGCGCGGTCGAGACTAGCACAGACAGCGATGCGACGGGACTCTCCTTTACTGTCAAGCAGTATTAAGGTCGACATTATTAAAATACTGCTGTACTTTATTTTGTTGTTACATTTAGAGTTATTGCAAATGCCTTGTTTCTATTTTATTTTTATTCCTCTTATGTCTAACCTATCTTTTGGTTGTCAGTTGTCTTGCAATTGTTTTGATATTTTTTACAAACTACCAAATCTAAGCATAAATTACAGAGAACGTAAGCAGGTTGTGTCGAACAGTATAAAAAATCAAAACGAAAACAATGTGCTTGCATGGAGGAACTGACGAACATGTTCGTTTATACACGAACCGTGAAATAAGGAAAATATAAAGTCGACCTAAAGACTGCATAAATAAAGTCAGGCACTATCCCTATTAAGGGAAATATAAGGCTCCGCCACATCTGCGCATGTGCAAATGTCAGAATAAAAGCTACTTTAATACTGCTTGTCCTTATTTACTTGTGCGATAACTTTCTATTGTCTCTCATCTCTCATTTTAGTTGGCGTTGCTTTGCAAAATAAAGTAGTCGCTTTTTAGCAGTTTCGCCACTTTTTAACGGA
>JAEQML010057921.1:0-31241 GCA_016904865.1 Pissodes strobi
GCGACGCACGTCTAGTTCAGTAGACGCCGAACTTTTAAAACTGTGAAAAATATCTTTTTGACCCCGTCTATTGACCACTTTTTATAGAAATTAGATATTTCCGTTAATTTTCGAGATATTGGCGTGCGGAGTTTTAAGTGAAAAACCCTGTATTAGGATAAATTTAATAGCAGCATGTCGATCGCATGAAAACGTGCTGCTTTTTTTAACAAGTACTTTTCCCTGAAGTAGATTAGTTATTTACGTCAATGACAATTTTCTCTTGTATCAGTTAAAGTTTAGGTTATCGAAATAAATTTTGGCGACTAACCAAAACTAGCCAGCTAGAGCTAGCGTACAAAATACGCAGCTAGAGTACAAAACAACATACAAAGCGTATCGGAACAGTTTAACAAATTAAATGAAGTTGAAAGGAACCCAAATTAACAGAATTTTCGAGACCAGCTATACTTAACCAAAAACATTAAATTTGGTTATAACATACCGGAACCGGTTCAAAAGACTAATATAAATTAAAACTAACTGAAATTAACCGAAAGTTGATTGAAATACTAATCAAAACTAACCAAAAGTAACAAAAAGCAGCAAAAACGGCGAAAACATATCGGAACAGATTAAAAATATTAACAATAGTCAAAACTAACCCAAATTAACCGAATGTTAGCGACTAACCAAAATTAACCAAAAACATTAAAATTGGTTATGACGTATCGGAACCGGTTCAAAGGACTAAAATAAATTAAAACTAACTGAAACTAACCGAAGGTTGATTGAATAACTAACCAAAAGTAATCAAAAGCACCAAAACGGGTTAAAATGTATACGCATAGGTTACAAAAATTTGGCGACTAACCAAAAACATTAAATTTGATTATAACGTATCGGAGACGGTTCAAATGCACACTTCTTCGGTTTTATGACTGATTTTTCAAGGTCGCGTCACGACACGTAAAATTTTCGTGAACGTCACGACACGGTTTATGAAAAATTGGTTATAACGTATTGGAATCAAAGTAAAAAAACTAACTAAACCTATAATAATTGATTATAACGTATCGAAACCCGTTCAAATGGCTAAATTAAGTTGAGACTAAGTGAAACTAACTGAAACTTGATTTGGCTACTAACCAAAATTATTAAAATTGATTATAACGTATCGTAACAGGTTCAGATGACTAAAATAAGTTGATACTAAGTGAAACTAAATAAAAGTTGATTTGACGACTAACCAAAACTAACCATATTTATTAAAATTGATGATAACTTATCGGAACCGGTTCAAATGACTAAAATAAGTTGACACTAACCGAAAGTTAATTGGACGACTAACCAAAACTAACCAAATCTATTAAAATTGATTATAACGTATCGGAATCGGCTCATATCTCTAAAAAAAAACTTGAGATTAAGTGAAATTAACCAAAAGTTGATTAGACGACTAACCTATCTTTGGAAATTGCTTATAACGTATTGGAACCGACTTAAATGATTCAAATAGTTTGAGACAAAGTGAAACTAACCGAAAGTTGATTGAACGACTAACGAAACCTTACCAAACCCATTAAAATCAATTATAGCGTATTGGATCCGGTCCAAATGACTAAAATAAATTGAGACTAAGTGAAACTAACCAAAAGTTGATTGGACGACTAACCAAAACAAACCAAATCTATTAAAATTGGTTATAACGTATCGGAACCGGCTCAAATTAGTAAAATAAGTTGAGACTAAATTAAACTAACCGAAAAATGATTACACGACTAACCGGAACTAACCAAATCTATTAAAGTTGATTATATCGTATCTGAGTGGACTCGAATGACTAAATAAGGTTGAAAATAAGTTAAACTAACCGAAAGTTGATTCGACGACTAACCAGAACTAACCAAATCTATTGAAATTGATTATAACGTATCCTAACCAGTTTAAATGACTGAAAGAAGTTGATACGAGGTGAAACGAACCGAAAGTTGATTAGACGACTAACCAAATCTTTGGAAATTTATTATAACGAATCGGAACCGACTTAAATGATTAAAATAATTTAAGACTAAGTGAAAATAATCTAAAGTTGATTGAACGACTAACGAAAACTAACCAAACCCATTAAAATTGATTATAACGTATGGGAACCGGTCCGAATGACTAAAATAAGTTGAGACTAAGTGAAACTAACCGAAAGTTGATTGGACTACTAACCACACCTAACCAAATCTGTTCAAATTGATTATAACGTATCGGAGCCCACTCAAATGACTTCATTAGGTTGAGAATAAGTTAAACTAACCGAAAGTTGATTCGACAACTAACCAGAACTAGTCAAATCTATTAAAATTGAGTACAAATTATCGGAATTCACTGAAATGGTTAAAATAAGTTTATACTAAGTGAAACTAACTGCGTTAGATCGGAGTTGAGACGAATCGAAGGCAATTATTTTTTTGGTTTTTACAACCATCCCTAATGGTATAAACTGTAAAAATGAACGAAACTTGAGGTTTGCTAAAAGTAATATTTTACATTAAATTGTGTTAGGGGTGGGTGAGGGTGACTTTTAGTTTCTCACGAGAGACTAGTCATGTTGCATATCGATAGATCTGGGAATGAGAGACGAATCGAATGCAAATGTTGTTTTGCTCTTTACAACCACACCTAAAGTTATAAACTGCAAAAAACAACGACACTTGAAGTAATAGGCATTTATGTGGTATATTTGTTAAACTAAACTTACGTAATCTAATCTGATCTAACCCAAACTTATATCTATCAACTATTACTTTCAACACAATTATGAGTTTTCTCAGATCTCAAATTTAATAAGCGTTGTATTCTGCTTCGGCAATTTCAATGTCTCCCCCGGTTGCATCTTTTTAAAGGGCTGTGAATTTTTCAATACGATAAGAGTGTATATCGGGTATAAATAACTCCTTGATTGGCTATTTATAATAGACTTTAGTTTAACATAAGTTAGTCGAAGATTTGACGAAAAAACGTGGTACGTTTTTTTGGGAACTTACGAGAATCACAGCTTAATATACATTTAGTATCTACACCAACCATACAATCCGTACTTGTAACCGTAGTTTAAGATAAGGTAAATTATTCAGGCATAAAATATGCAACAAAATTATTGATTTCAAAAGGTGGAGTGAAAATTAGATAGATATGTAGAAAATGCTGCGAATGAATAAAGGCGTTTTTGCGATAACTTTTGAAAAGTTCGCGATATTCTATTGAAATTTAGTATAGGTATACCTCATTACATTGCTGATTTGGAGCGCTTTTGAGCGGCATCTCTTAGTCTCAAGAATGCAATTTCGGATAAAATAGTATTAGACACAATTAAAGGAATACGAAAAGGATTATTCATGCAATATTAAGAAAATTATCCAATCAATAATTGGTTTGCCTAAAAATAATGTGTCAGTACTTAAAAAGAAAATTTAGTCGAATTGGAATATATTGAAGCGAGTTTAGTTAACCTAACACCTACCAATATTCATCAGTCTATTAGTTATCTCCAAAACGACAAAATTATTTATTTTAAATTATAAGTTACAACATTTTAAGCTAAAAATAAGACAGTTTCGCCACGTAATCATGAAATACACTTTCTCACTAACATCTTTCTAGCTTGTCATTAACTAAACAAAAAAGTGGCTAGTGGTGTGAAGCCTGAATTAGGTGCTTAAAATTTTTCTATTTCTTAATATATTTAATATAACTTTAAAACACGTATCGTAACGAACCTAATTTTTGATAGGTAATAAATTAATAATTTATAATTTCGTGCAATCTAGTTTGTGTATCAACTTGATATGTATTTAATATTTAGGTATTGCATAAGAGCATATTTTCAAGAAAATTGGATCCAAACATAATTCAGAATGATAAATGCCCCAGTCAATTACCGAAACTGTTTTGTGTTTGGAAAATCAGATCATATAAGTTTTCAATAACTAATATTAAGATTAATGAAATTGGAATTAATTAGTTAAATTTCATATCACAACTAAATTGTTTTTAGACTACTTACCAACGATCCACAAAAATCAAATGGCTTCAGTTGAAAATGTCCCAAAAATGTAGGCAATAAAACTACACAATTCACTAAAAATTCGATAATATTTCTAGCATAGCAATAACACTTTACAATGCATTTTTATTTGGGTAATAAAAAATACAATACTAACTTGTTGTTAACTACATTATTAACTGATGGTGCGAAGTGCGAAGCTCGATTTAATTCTCGCTCATCTAATTCGGAATTGCCGGTTGACCTTGCTGGCTCTTTTGCTCATTATGCCACTCCATTATCGCTTGTAATCTTATCAATTGTTTAAAAATAAATCGACAAAGTTTGTTTTGCTTTTTATTGTCTTTTTTATTTATTTAATTTTAGTATTTTCGGCTTTCGGGTGCTAGCTTCAGCAGGAACACAAGTAGTTCTCGAGACTGGGTGAAGAACGCATACATCCTCAGTATCGGTGTCGATCTCGATATTTCGAGATAGAGACGATACTGGCCGAGACCTCGGTCTCGAGATTGTAATAATTAAAATACCGCACTTTTACAATACCTCCGTAGGAGGTATTGACTTTTACCGCGGGCAAGATTTCGTGGCTAAAATATAATTTTCATTCAAAAACAGAATAACCTACATGATGTATCACCAAATGATCATTTGGCTACATTTTATAATTATATTAGGAATAAAACAGGGTGTACTAAAAATGTTTGACGTTTAAATAATATGATTTTCAATTTCAATTTTATTTTTAGAAGTGAAACTTCTTTAGCGAGGGTTAAGTCAGAAAAAATGCTTATCAAAGTGAAACGCCCCTTTAATTAAGCATGTTCCAGTACAGCTAGAGGGTCGATATTTTCAGGACATATAGCCGGGGTAAAATGAGGTTCCTGGACGAAAACTGGACACCGTACCCCCTCCCGTTCGGCCAGGAGAGAGGAGAGAAGAAAAAACTAAAATAACTAATTTCGGGAGAACGGGAAGAGTTACGGAGTCGACATTTTTATGGTAGATGCGCCTCATAGAGGCTACTTTTGATCATATGGAGGGACCGGGAGGATTTTGTGGAAAAACCGTTTTTTGCCGATATCTCTGCAACGGAGCCCCGGATCGAAAATCTGACAAGCGAAGACCCGGTGCGACGGGGTAATCAGTGGATGGGGGAATTATACCCCCACCCCCAACTCCCCTGACACCCAAAAATTTTCATAAAACTTGGAAAATATTGAAAAAAACGTAAAAAAATGTTCGGAAAGATAATCAAAGTATTATAAAACGAAATAAGAAAAAGTAAGAGAAACCGGTTTTTGGCGAAAAAAAGCGAAGGAGTTTAGCTACGAGGTCGGGGATGGATAAAAAGGGAAGGAAAAAAATACGTTATAAAAAAATATAAAAAAAATTTTGACTTAAGTTTTCTGTCTTTAGGTAACATTAATATTTTAAAGGATAAATATAAATTAATCAAATCCATAAAATTGGCTTCAAAGTTTCAATTTCATGGATTTTGGAAAGCAGGAAATTTAATTTGTGAGGAATTTTGTGCTAGTAAGTTTCTTTACTTCAGGCTTTCTGCTAGCGATAAGATTTTGCTAACCCAATAAAAATTAAGATAGAGCTAGTAAGAAAATATATGAAACTTCAATTTCAGGAAATTTAAAGCAGATTTTAAGAATACAGGAGAGTTCTGCTATGTCGTTAATTTTCTCTCAGCCGGAGATAAAGGAATTTAGGACTTTTAAGCTCTGTTTTGACGATATTTCGCGCATTTTCTAGTTCCACACGGTAGCTATTGAAAAGTGTATCAGACTAAAATTGGAGTTCTGGTAATGCTACACATTTCTAACCTATACATTTTTATTCTATGTTTAACCGGATTCAATTCAATTTATTGTATTTTATTTATTTAATTTTCCTGATAACCGCTGATCTGAATCGTAAACCTAGATCTCATAATTAATCAATAAGTTTTGATATGCCGGCAATAGTTTCAGAAATATCCATTAGCCGGCAAATTTTTCAAAGCCACCTAAAATGTGCGAAGATGATCGGAAACATCGCACCCAAATAGCCCAAACCAACGAAAGGAAGGTAAGAGCTGAATCTGTATAAGTTTGATATTAAATACTTATTTCCTTCTCATTACAAAGAAACAGTTTTAATTGGGACATCTATGCTCTATTAATAGTAAAGCTAGTTCAAAACGAAAAAACTGTATAGGCGGTTTCCCAAAATTTGTACAAAAATTGAAAAATCATAATTTTATATTATCTATCGTACAATGTATGCTTAGTATTGCTAAAGTTGATATTTCTGACTAGAAATTAAGTAAGGATGCTTCTTTCTCTGTCTCTGTAGACTTTAGATGGTAAGCAGTCAATTTATATGAAAATATGATGGGCATGAATTTTTTAAAACTTTTGATTTGGTTATTGGCTTATGTTCACACAGAGAATAAATTACTTACCGTCACAATTTAAAGTTAGATAAATCAAGGATGCACTAAATAAATAGCATGCTAATAGCTTATTTCCTTTCAAAATATGCCACTAGATATCTTCAATTAAAATAGCTAGCAGTTTATTTCCATTAGCCCTCTTTTGGGTCCATCACGTTATTTTGTTGGTTTTTTATAGCTGAAATAAAATTCAAGGTTGGAAATAAATTGTTTATTTAAATTCAGCATCTTGCAGACCAAAATATATAGTTTATATAAAAAAATGCAGTAATGAAACACATGGCAATGATAATTTATAAATGGCTACAGCTTCCTATGCGGTGCTGATTCTAAATATACAACTATTATTGCAATTAATGGGGTTTGGATTATGTTGTTTGCGAACGAAATTTCTACAGGACCCTCATAAAACTAATTTAAGATTTTTCTGTTACATGAAAATCAGCAAACAATATTATTTTTTCCCCTCCCTGTATTGTAAACAACCCATTTTGACACTGTTTTGAAGGACGTAAGCGAGAATTACCAAAAAGGTATTGATTGCCTTTGACGACGGGTTGTAAGTCAACTTACCACCCTTGGGTGGTAATAATTTATGCCACCCACTTACCACCCTTGGGTGGTAATAATTTATGCCACCCTGTAGTCATTAAGTTTAAACTACAAACATAGGAGATTTAATTTTTTATTTCATCAACAACGTCAAGCTAACAATGATTTATAAAAATTGAATAATATTAAGTGAAATTAATATTAATAGTACAATTATTACAATTATTATGAACATTATTTACAAAATTTGGATAAATAATGTTTTCTCGTTTTTTCTCAATTTGTATGGAATGTTCTGACTCCATAAATTCGCCATCTTTAACCAAGTTTTCTGTTACTCTTGAAGTACTGCAGGAGACTTCTGGCTTCGTTATATTGTTCAAAATTTTACTTGCAACTTCCTTTTTATTGTTGACGCTCTCTGCTACATAGGTTTCCGCAATAGCTGCAGATTTCCATTCCCCATGTCGCTTGAGAGCTAAGACATCAACTCCAGTATTTGCTAATAAAGTGGCCGACGTTCTTCCAAGGGAGTGTCCAGTATACTGCTTAAAATTCTCAAAGTTCAGAAATTTAGCCATTTTACTTGGAATTGATGAAATCGTGTTTTTCCGACAGGCTGATTTAAACACTTTCCATTTTGATATCGCATGAAGAAGCGAGGATTAAAATTCGTCATGTGAGATCTTATACCAATGTAATCTTGAACTATTTTGAAATAACAAACCTTTCTCATCGTCACTTTTAGTCACTGTAAATTTACGTGCCATTTAATTTTTGGAATCAGGAATAGTAACAATTATAACTTCATGTCTTAATTCAACATTGTCAATTTTCCATTTTCATTACACAGAGTTCATTAGAACGGCACGCCGCGTTCCAGCAATTCCCATTATCATTACAACCTTCATGATTAAATAAATATCATCGAGGGCTTCAAACAGGAACTTATTCACATTTTAACTAGCTGTCAAACACATTGGATTTTTTAGGTTTATACCCGTCATTTCTTCTTTTTAAAAATGCTGGAAGTTTAGGATACATGGAAATATCTATGTTTTTCTCTATGAAAAGGGTGGACTTCAACATGTGTGAATATTCCACACCATAAGCTTGATGGAGACTTTAATACAGCAGAATTTTCGTGAAAGTACGCCAAAAGCACGGTTTTTGAAACTACAGTAGCAATCTTTGTTTGGCACCATTTCTTGAAGTATTGATACGTTGCTTCATAACTCTTCATCGATTTTTCTGGCAGCAGCAACAGACAAGCGATATTTGCTGATTCTTCCATATCCATTTGGCTATTATACAAATCAATAATTTAAATTTTTCACAGCTTTTAACAATAAACTGTCAGCTTGACGTTATTGATAAAATAAGAATGTTTATGATGCTATAGAAACCGGCCAGAGCTGTCTTCCTAATTTCATGCGAAAAGTATCGAATTAAATTCCAAGAATAAATTCTGCAGGGAGGAGAAAAAATCATATATACTCCACGGGATGTAAGTACATTTAATACTCTCTAACTATATTGTCATCTCTCGCTATCGATCGGGCACAAAATCGTCCTCGACTAGTAAATGTCACTTACATCCCTTATAGTATAAATAACTATTTGATGTTTGAGCTTCTCTTTTCATAACTAAAATATTGCAATCGGTACCGATGATTTTGATTGGTCTAAATTGATACACTACATTAATGCACTACTACAGACTTTTTCAGGAAATGAAGCAATGAAGTCCGGACCTCGGAAAAGCACGTAAGTAGACACGTAGACTCTACAACAACCTACTGACTGGTAGGAATATAAAACTATCAGTGCAGATATAAATACGAAACTTTAATAGGGCATGCTGGAGGACCTACATTGAAGGTCAACTGGATTTCCGGAGGCCGCTAGACTTCAACAAGCTCCATGTTATGGAACGATATTGAGGTTTCCTTTTGGCAGATTCATATCTTCTGCAGAAGAGGGCTTCTGGAGACACTCTTTCCTGGCTCCGAACTCTAAAATCTGAGGCACCATTTGAGCTCGACCTCTGTATGGGCAGCGGACGCTAAGGCGGTCCCGAATGCTCTCAAATATTTTAACCCTTTCAAAAATGCGGAACCTGATGACATATTTTCTACACGTCTTCAGAAAAGTCTTCAGCTATTACTCCCACACCTAATAAGCTTCTTTTGAGCTTTCCTGGAACTCATATCGAGTGACAATCATATCGATACCGGGTCGTAACAATTACGAGAACGCAAAGGATTTTAGTCCCTTTTGAGGGTAGACGAGAAAATGGTAGAGGCATACATAAGAAGTGAATCGCCAATGCGGAAATCCATCCGCCCATACCAGAACGCCTGTAGAACTGGTCTGCCAACGGCTCTGCATAATATGGTTATCAAGCTAGAGATCGGGCTCTACTCCAAGAAATTGTCTTTGGAAGTATTGTTGTTCTTTAACTTCATTAGTGACGCTGTTAAGTATTTTGGGCTTGAGGACACGATCATCCTGAACGCTCGAAAGCAACATCATATCATCCTCGCAGAGAAGAGCTTTGTGTTTGCTGTTGTAGTGTTTGATACTGGATGGGCTACTGGATGCTCTCAACGCTGATGGAGCGAACGTCCAAGGATACGCAGACGATCTTGCCATTGTGATAACTGACAAGTTCTTAATAATTGCCAAGGGTCTTATGCAGATTTGACAGTAGAGGAATGGTGCCACCAGCATGGTCTTTCGGTCTATCCAGATAAAACTGTAATAGTACCATTTATCTTTGGTTTGGGGTGAATCTGATGTATCTCTCTCTCCCTCTCTCCCTCTCCCTCTCTATGGCAGAGCAATGGGTCAGTTAAATACCTAGTGGTTGACATCGACTTCCAACTGACTTAGAAGGTACACATTTTTATAGCTATATAGAAGGCCATCACATGCCAATAAGCATGCAGAAGATCCTTCAAAAGCCAGTGTTTTCTACTCTCTTTATACCTCAGTAAAAAGGGCAATAGTAGCCAGCCGATCGCAAGGCAACCTGCAAGAGACAGCCGATGAAGAAACATACTTGTCTGCTTGGGCAAAACTGGGAGTTTGAGAAGTACATCAACTCTAGCCATGGAGGTCATTCTATGTGAAGCAGCTCTAAGGCGAGGATGGTTCAGTTCCGTTCCTCTACCTGCTCTCACTCTTTCTAAATGGTATCGAATTATCTTACCTGGAATATAGAAACGGGAAAATTAGGAACCTTGCTTTCTCATGCCTGGTGTTAGGCTACACATAGACAGAGCTTTCATGACCGGGAGTTCAGTAACGCTTTAGATCCTCTCGTTAAGGTATACTTGGCTGAGATCACAGCAATATTGACCTGCATACAAGAAAATATCAGAAATATTATCATGGTAAATATATGTATTTACATACGCATCGAGAATCCGGAACTTAGAGTTTTGTCTTCGATGAGGACTAACTCACGCCTGACACTCGATTGTAGGGCGGAACTCGAGTCACTATGTGAAGCGAACAAAGTAAGCCTGATATGGCTTCCAGCCATCTGGATATTCAAGATGTTAAAACTGCGAATAAACTGGTATCGTTTTCATGGGGCCTCGAACTATGCTTGGTTCTGCTGGATCTACTATCATAGCTATTATAGAAATTGCATCAATGACAAATTGTATGATGAATGGCAAGAGAGGTATGCATTGTTTTGAGCTAAAAATATCAGTCAGACGAAACTATTAAATCTAGACCTCTGATAGTTTCAGTTATCGATAAGCTTCATAAATTGAACAGGAGGTAAATCAGAGAGGATGATACAATGTCCTCAAATGGAAATAAGTAATGTCGCCCAATACGTCCTTCACTTCTAATCTAATCTAGAACAAATTTAAAAACTAATTTCCTTTGTCACGAGTATAATAGGTGATATCTTGAAATTTGGTGTAAAAGCTAAAGTTTTTTAGAAACCTTAAACTAACATTATTTATGGTTATGCAGGGTGCGATTTAATCTCAAAGTGCCATAAAATTTCATTTTTCGATATTGCATATCCTGCCACAATATTCCCTTACTGTGTAGGTTGTTGATAATAGTATATTAAGATACTAGTTTTAAAAGACCATATTTTATCGCACGAGCACGAAATTAGGAAACGACCCGCTTGCGGGGAGTTTCCTAACGTGCGAGTGCGCTAAATGTCTTTTTAAACGTGTATTGTATACTATTTTTTCTATTTTGCACGTTTTTTAATGAAAAACATTAATTTATTCAAGTCGCGATCAAAAGTTGGACGGCCATCTTGTCACTTTTGACGTCTGTATTATTAGGAATCCCATTCAAAACGGTGTCGAAATTTTTGCTAGTGACCCTTGACATTGAACAATTTTGTTAATATCACAGCAACCAGTCAACAAAAGTAGTGTCGAAAAAAGCTTCTTTTCGACACTACTTTGCGTATCGAAAAGACTTCTTTATGATACTAAAATAGAAAAAATATATTATCATATTTTGGATTCCGTGGAAAAATTTGAACGAATTTTATGTAGCGCACCATATACTTTTAACATTGAAAATGTTTTTGTTTTCCTATTATGGGGTATCAAATCACGAAAAAGTGCATGCTACATTTGGCACATCACGTAATATACGTGAGAGATCGTGTTAGTCTCTTTCTGAGGACGGAATCGGTTCAAATGACAAAAATAAATTAAGGCTAACTGAAACTAACCGAAAGTTGATTAAACAACTAACCCAAACTAACCCAAACTAACTAAAAGTAACCAAAAGCACAAAAAGGGTTAAAATGGATCTGATCAAGTTAAAAGAAATAAAAGTAAGTTAAAACTAAATCAAAGTAACCGAAATTTGGCGAATAACCAAAACTAACCATAAAAATTATAATTAGTTATAACCTATCGGATCCGGTTCATATTACTAAGATAAATTGGAATTAACTGAAACTAACCGAAAGTTGATTCAACGACTAACCGAAAGTAACCAAAAGCTCCAAAAAAGGCTAAAACGTATCGGAACAGATTAAAAATATTAAAGTAAGTTAAATCGAACCAAAATGAACCGAATTTTGGCGACTAACCAAAACTACCCAAAAACATTCAATTCGATTATAACGTATCGGCGCCGATTGAAATGACTAAAATTAAAACTAACTGAAAATAACTGACTATTGATTGAACGACTACCCACGACGACTATCTAACCCAACCTAACCCAATCTAACCTAAACTAACCAAAAGCACCAAATATGGCTAGAACATATCGAAACAGATTAAAAATATTATAGTAAGTTAAAAATAACCCAAATTAACCGAATTTTGGCGACTAACCAAAATTAACCAAAAACATTAAAATTGGTTATAACATATCGGAAAGTTGATTGAATGACTAACCAAAACTGATCAAAAGTAACCAAAAGCACCAAAACGGGCTAAAATGTATCGAAATAGGGTACACAAATTAAAGTAAGTTAAAACTATTCAAAACGAACCGAATTTTGGCGACCAACGAAAACTAACCAGAAACATTATATTTGACTATAACGTATCGGAGCCGGTTCAGATGAATACTTGGGTTTCTTGACAGTGAGTTTCCAAGGTCGCATCACGACACGGAAAATTTTAGTGAACGTCGCGACATGGTTTATGCATAACTGGTTATAACGTATCGGAACCCGCTCAAATAAAGAAAATAAATTGAGACTAAGTAAAAATAACCGAAAGTTGATTGGACGACTAACCAAAACTAACCAAATCTATTAGAATTGATTAGAACGTATCGGAACCAGGTCAAATGACTAAAATAAGTTGAGAATAAGTGAAACTAACCGAAGGTTGATTAAACGACTAACCAAAACTAACCAAATCTACTAAATTCATTATAACGTGTCGGAACCGGCTCAAGTAAGTAAAATAACTTGAGACTAAGTGATACTAACAGGAAGGTGATTAGACAACTAACCAAAACTAACCAAATTTATTAAACTTGATTATGAGGTATCGGAACCGACTCAAATGACTAAAATAAGTTGAGACTAAGTGAAACTAACCACAGACCTAGGAAGGGGAAACTAACCGCAAGTTAATGAGACGACTAACCAAAATTAACCACATCTATTAAAATTGATTATAACGTATCAGAACCAGCTCAAATAAGTGAATTAAGATGAGACTAAGTGAAACTAACCAAAAGTTGATTAGACGACTAACCCAAACTAACCAAATCTATTAAAATTGATTATAACGTATCGAAACCGATTGAAATGACTAAAATAAGTAGAGACTAAGTGAAACTAACCGGAAGTTGATTGGACGATCCACCAAAGGTAACCAATTTTTTAAAACTTAATTATAACGTGTCGGAACCGACTCAAATGACTAAAATAAGTTGAGACTTAGTGAAATTAACAGAAAGTTGAATAGACGACTAACCAAAACTAACCAAATCTATTACAATTGATTATAACGTATCAGACCCAGCTCAGATAAGTAAAATAAGTTGAGACTAAGGGAAACTAACCGAAAGGTGATTAGACGACTAACCAGAACTAATCAAATCTATTAAAATTGATTATAACGTATCGGAACCGACTCAAACAACTAAAATAAGTTGAGACTAAGTGAAACTAACCGAAAGTTGATTAGACGACTAACCAAAACTGACCAAATCTATTAAAACTGATTATAACGAATCAGAACTGGCTCAAATAAGTAAAATAAGTTGTGACTAAGTAAAACTAACTGGAAGTTGATTCGACGATTATCCAATACTAACCAAATTTATTAAAATTGATTATAACATATCGCAACTGACTTAAACGACTAAAATAGGTTGAGACTAAGTGAAACTACCCGAAAGTTGATTCGACGATTAACCAAGACTAACCAAATCTATTAAAATTGATTATAACGTATCGTAACCGGTTCAAATGACTAAAATAAGTTGATATAAAGTGAATGTAACCGAAAGTTGATTAGCAGACTAACCAAAACTAACCAAATCTATTAAAATTGATTATAACATATCGGAATCAGCTCAAATAAGTAAAATAAGTTGAGACTTAGTGAAACTAACCGAAAGTTTATTCGACGATTAACCAAGAATAACCATATCTATTAAAATTGATTATAACGTATCGTAACCGGTTGAAATGACTAAAATAAGTTGATATTGAATGAAGCTAACCGACATTTGAATTGACGACTTACCAAAACTAACCCAATGTATTAAAATTTTTTATAACTTATCGGAAACGGTTCAACGTATCGTAAACGGTTCAAATGACTAAAGTAAGTTGAGACTGAGTGAAACTAACCGAAACTTGATTGGACGACTAACCAAAATTAACCGGATCTTTTAAAATTAATTATAACCCGTCAGAACCGGTTCAGATGACTAAAATAAGTTGAGACCAAGTGAAACTAACTGAAAGGTGATTGGACGATTAACCAAATCTAAACAAATATATTAAAGGTATCCTATAGCGTATCGGAACCGGCTCAAATAAGTAAAATAAGTTGAGACTAAGTGGAACTAACCGAAAGTTGATTAGACGACTAACCAAAACCAACCAAATCCATTAAAATAGATTTCAACGAATCGTAACCGGTCGAAATGACTAAAATAAGTTGCTGCTAAGTGAAATGAATCGAAAGTTGATTAGACGACTAACCAAAACTAACCAAATCTATTAAAATTGATAATAACGGATCGGAACCTACTCAAATGATTGAAAATAAAATAATTTGAGACTGAGTGAAACTAACCGAAAGTTGATTGAACGACTAACCCAAACTAACCAAATGGATTAAAATTAATTAAAACGTATCGGAACCGGTTCAAATGACAAAAATAAGTTAAGACTAAGGAAAACTATCAGAAAGTTAATTTGACGACTAACCAAAAGTATCCAAATTTATTAAACTTGATTATTACGCAGCGGAACCCGCTCAAATAAGTAAAAAAAAGTTGCGGCTAAGAAAAACTAACCGAAAACTGATTAGACGACTAACCCAAACTAACCAAATCTATTAAAATTGATGATAACGTATTGGAACCGACTCAAATGACTAAAATAATACTAGGTGAAACTAACCGCGTTAGACCGATGATTGAGAGACGAATCGAATGCAGTTTTTACAACCACCAGTAATGTTATAAATAGTAAAAACGAACGAGACTTGAAGTACTGAATATGCATTATTGTGGTATATTTTGGTAAACTAAACTTGCGTAATCTGCTAAAAGTCATTTTTTACATTAGATTGTGTTAAGGGTGGGTGAAGGTGACTTTTAGTTTCTAACGACGGACAAGTCGTGTTTCATATCGTTAGATCGAGGAATGTGAGACGAATTAAATGCAAATGTTATTTTGCTTTTTACAACCACACCTTTAACGTTATAAATAGTAAAACGAACGAAACTTGAACTAATATGCTTTTATTTGTTATATTTTGGTAAACTAAACTACGTAATCTAACCTGATCTCACCCAAACTTCTATCAACTACATATTTTCACACTATTATTAGTTTTCTCAGATCTCAAATTTAATAAGCGTTGCATTCTGCTTCGGCATTTTCAATGTCCCCCCCGATTGCATCTTTGTGAAGGACTGTGAATTTTTTTATTATTGTAAGATGAGGTCTTTGAAAGGCTGGCTGTACAACCTAAACGGTTTGATTTAAAATTATATAGGTTGCACTTTGACAGCTTCACGGCTAACAGTTGCACGTGCTATTCTGAATTATTTTATTTTTCGATTACGACTGCAAATTCCGCGCATCAGCAGTCGTCCCGTTAACGATAATAAGCACGTGGTTAGTCGTCTACAACTCAGCGAAGTCTATTTGTAAAAAGCTATTCATTATATTGACCACACATTTTACATTCTTATTTGAAAAAAATATTTTTCAAATAAGAATTTATTATTATATCATCTTGTTATTTATCGCACATAACGTCTATGTTTTGCAACAAAACGCGCTTGTGTGGCATTTGAATGAGTAAATTTCATTGTGAGAAAGCTACGAGAAAAACTTTAATATAGGGAAGAGCGAAAGATATCTTAAAATCCAAATTTATTTATTTTTTAAACTATAAAGTAAAAATATTTTTGAAATGGTCTTTAAACGCACGCATTTTTAAATATACCAGTAATATACAAAGAGTAGTACTTAAAATTCAACAAAAAGCATTTAAATGTTGATTTTGATAATTAAAATGAAACAAACTAATAATAATAATGCTTTTTTGTCAAAAAATTTCACAAACATACATTGAAAAGAAAAAGAAAAACCAAACTATACAAAACCTTATGCAATTGTGCAATTTGTACGTGGTCAAAATTTCCTGAAATATTATATAAAATATTAAATATCAAAATATTTAACCATTCAAACATCAAATACTAAACACTAATCACCAAATATTAAACCAGTGTGTAAGATGCTCAAAATTAAGTATTAATAATAAACTTGTTCACTGCGTATAAGGCTCTCTCCAGTAAATATGATCTCAAAGCTCTGCGAAATGCGGGAAAAGATGTTATTGACTTCATTTCAAATGGCAGATAGTTATGCATTTTTTTTGCATTATACAGTATAGGGCTTTCTCTGAGCGTGGGGTTGGCAGATCAAGATCATGCTCTGTATTCCTAAGTTGATAGTTGTGAGACTTTCTGGAATAGCAGATACGTGCTTGCGGATTAAGCAAACGGATTCAAATATGAATAAGGAAGGAAGAGTTAATATTTTAAGTCTTTTAAAGAAATCCTGGCAGAAAGTTCTACTGTTTATCCTCAATGAGTATCGAACATCACTCTTTTGTAGTTTGAAAATACGCTCAAATTGAGTCGCACAACACGTACCCCGTAATGGAAGGGCGTATCGTGACTCAAAAAGGGCATATTAGATTGTTCTAGCAGTTTACAAGTTAACCGTGGAAACCGTTCCTAGCGCAAAACAGGCAGAACTTAATTTTCTGATAAGGCATCGATGTGTAAGTCCCACTTCAAATGGTTGTCCACAATAAGCCCCAAGAATTTCACAGATTCAACGACTTCCATAGTGGTGTTATTAAGTAGGGTAGGGTGGGCCACCTTGAGATGGAAAAAGTTTAGTTTTATTATCATAGTAATTTTTTAAATACTATAGCACAAATAGATTTCTGCATCATAACTGATTACATGCGAATATAAAACAATAATAAAATGAGAACAATTATGACCTTGTCAGGGAAGACTTACATTTTTATTTTAATTGCCCGTAACTTGGGCCACTATGAGACATGGCCTAAATATAGGAAAATAAATCAATTTTTAAGAAAATATTTATTGAATGGAAACATTTTTCAACAAATAAGTAAAACATAAAAACATAAGTGCCAATAAACATTGATATTAAATAAAGAAAAATGGTAGAAATATGTTTAAATATTATTTTAGCGCAAGTTCAAATTACAAAAATTAATTTCAAATTTGTGATATGATTGCAGTCGTTTTGTGTTTCCCAGAAGGGATGGCGGTGGTAAAATCAGTTGTATATCTTCAACTGGAACCATTGCAACATCAGGTTCTGGTGGAAATATGAAATGTTCAACAAATTTCGATGATTTTCGTAGAAAATTGACCTCAACGTCATTTGTTGATGTTTCAACTTTCACTATCTTTCCTACGTAGAATATGCCATTTTTTGCTTTAAATAACACCAATACAACATCATCGGGTTCCGGATATTTGTCTAGTTTTTCAAATGCTGAAGGTTCAATTTCAGGAATCCAGTCTGTTGCATCATCGTCAGAATCGGCGAGTGATATTTCTTCGTCTTCTTCATCAGAAGATATAATATCTTTTGGGTTAGATCTTTTCTTTTTTGCAAATAAGTTCTTCGTTCCGGGTTGGCTTTTGACCTCTTCTGGTGTTCGTTTTCTTTTTTTCTTCTTTCTGTAAATGTTTCATTTCAATTCTTTCTTTTCCAGGGGTATCGGTGGGGATGCAACTAGTGGCTTTTCTACGTCGGCTGCTATTCAATTTTCTTTCTCCTGCTTTGGGATATCCTTTGAAGATTTCAGGACTTATAAAAATTTGCCAAGAATTCTCACCATCAGACAGAGTGCTTGGCAAACGAGGGGTTTCGGACGATGTTAAAGGTCTTTGGTAATCACTATTAGATATATCTGAAGATGTATTTAAAATATCTCTATCAGTAACGAAACTACTTAAGAAATCATCAGCCGTAAATACTTTTCTATCAAATGGTTATATTCCAGTTTTGTGAACCCAGATTCAATATTCGATGGGGTCATGGAACGTTCAAATGCCACACCTACACATCCAGCGACATCATAAATAGATAATGGAATCCCCGGATGATGCAAGAGCCATGAGTCAATAGCAGCATTATAGTTCGGCTTGAATGAAGCAAACACCGATGTATCCAATGGTTGTAGCTTATGTGGAGGAAGTGTAAGCAATGTGCAGAAAGTGCAATTATTATGACTCCATTTTCCTTTGCTATATTAAGGGTTTCAATTGTAAGGTGGCTCTCATGATTATCAAATACTAAAAGTGTTGGATTGTCTTTAGAAGATCCACTATGTTGAATGAAGTGCTTCATTACAGATGGAAAGAGCTCCCCATTCATCCCGCCGGAAGGTGATGCAAGACCCAATGTGCCGGCTGGTGCCCCATTCAACATGTGTGGTTTGTTTTTTTTTTCAGGGGAGCACCATGACAGGTGGAAGTGCATTTCCAGATGCACTTATGATGCAACAGGTTGTTATTAATATCCCACGTTCTCCACTGGTGCATTGACTGACTTGTTTGGTTTCTTTTGCAGATAATTTTTTTTTTGGTTTTTGTACAGTCGTTGTACCCGTTTCATCGAGATTATATATGCGGGTACCGTCAGAACATTTTTCGGAGCGGTTGTATGCCTTTTCTAAATTGTCAAAAAATGGATTGACGTTGTGTTCGTTAAAAGAGGATGCTCTCGAAAGGCTACATCCTTCGGGTTGTCGTATACTTAACTCTTCATTGTGCCTTTTTAGGAATCGCTGTAGCCAGTCGATACCTGCTGATATATTCTTTTCCCAACTCAACGGTATCTTTTTAGATTTAATTTTTGCCATTTCATAGGCCAACACACGAGTATCCCTCCTTGTTTTCCCATAACACATTTTAGAACATTTAATAATGTAGTTAAGTAACTCTTTCTCTTCCTCCTCACTGAAAACTAGGCGATGTTTATAATTAGTCTTCATCGATACTTTTTCAACAGCATTTGCCTTGTTTGCTTCCTTTTTAACGTACCTCTGTAATGTTTGAAAACATGCATTATTTTGTTCTGCTGCTTTTCGAAGTGACAATTTTAAGCCATTTTCACCGACTAAAACTTGCTGAACAGCCCTTCTCATTAAAACTGAGCTTTATCCACAATACCGAAACAGAATTTTTGCACTCGACGCGCGTTTCGGTATTGTGGATAAAGCTCAGGTTTAGTGCATGTTGCCGAAGGTTCCAAACCCCAACATAGCCCTTCTCATATTTTCTTCCGAGAAAGTGCCCTTTTGGCTCTTTCTCTTGCGACCTCTGGACATCTGAAAAAAAAAATAATAGAGTTAAAGGTAAGTAAGTATTTAGTACTGACACTGGGCCATGAGCCACCATGAGACAGTGTCTCATGGTGGCCCAGCAGACATGTCTCAAGGTAGCCCATTTACATGTGTTTGGAAAAAGTTAGTTTTGATGTAGTACAATAATTTAAGTTAGAGTTTATACATTAGTGCCAAAAGAAAGCCTATCAATCATGCCTAAAATAACCATTAATTGTTTACCTTTATCTTTGATGTTTGCCTCGAGAACAAGAATCGTAGAAGTGTCTGCGAAGAAACTTGACCACGCGGCGCGGCGGCGGCGCGGCGCAAGAAATTGTATGGTAAATCGACTTGTGCAGTATAGTTTATCACAAAAATTATAGATGGCAGTACACTACGTAAACTGAATTATTAAAATGTCTCATCGAGGCCCCTGTCTCATTGTGGCCCACCCTACCCTATAAAATATTGCAACGTACTTTTATATGACAAAAGTTTAGTTTTAGAAACGTTGAGGCACAGGAGATTATATCCGTACCATGATTTAATGGTGATTAAGTAACTAGATACAGTTCTGTGAAGCGCCGTAAAATCCGGGTTCCTCCAAGTGAAAATCGTCCACAAAGGGACAGACTTTACCGCTAATGTCCAGACAAGTAATGTCAATGATAAACAGTAGAAACAAAATAGAACCCTGGGGTACTCCACAATCTATTGGCTTGCAAGAAGAAATCGACGTATCGACCCTCACAAGCTGACTTCTGTTGTTAAGATTCGACTTTAACCATTCGAGAGGCACTCCTCTGAATCCGTAGTACTGCAATTTATTAATAACGATATTATGATTTACGCAATCGAAAGCTTTAGAGAAATCACAGAAAATTGTTGTTGTATGGTTGATCAGGTTGGAGTATACATAATTAAACAGGGAAAACATAAAATCATTTGTGCATTTGTTACTTAAAAATCCGAATTGCTGGCTAGTAAGAATTTTATATAGAGAAAAAAGATAGAAGCCTTTTTTTAATCAATCTTTCAGTGATCTTTGATAATGTGGGAAGGAGTGTTGGGCAATAGTTCGAAGCTTGGTCTTTATCTCCTCCTTTATGCAAAGGAATAATTATTGCCGTCTTAAGACAGTTTGGAAAAACCCCAATTTGGAATGACTTGTTAATTAAAGTAGTAAGATGGTTTAATGTGCATTCCGGCAGGTTTGAGAACATTTTCAGAGTAAGCCCATCAGTCCCAGATGAGGATTTGTTTTTAAAGTTTTTACTTGTACTGCGAAGCTCAGCTAATGCTACATGCGTAAAGAAGAAACTGTGTAAATTCACATTAGCCTTAGAGAGATATGAAAGTGGATCATGAGTTATGTTGTTCATTAAATCTTTAGCCACATCTGCAACGTAATTGTTTAGGTTCACATGTGAATTAGCGATTGTGCTAGACGAAGAAGTCTTATTCCTTAAGTCATTCTCAATAGATCATGATTCTTTAGCAATGTTACTGGATTTAGCCAGCCTCTTATTATAATAAATGTCCTTGCCTGCTTTTGTAGTCATATTATAGCAGGACCGTAGCCAGAAAGCATATTTAGGGTAGGTAAAATAAACTTTTGGAAAGGCTCACACATCACACAACGCGCTAGATTTAGGATTGAAAGCGGTAGCAATCATAATATGACGTCATAATTTTCTTTTTGGCGCACGCCAAAACGTGTCCACAGTTCACACTTAAGCAAGATATTATTTCATTAGGTATATTATTATAAATTTGGCTGCTTAATATTTTACAAGAAAAATTAGGAAACACTAAAATTTTTAAATAATTTTGTTATTTGGTTAAAGGAAAAAACTAACACAATTTTCAAAATTAAGAGTATATTGTAAAATAAAAAAATCAACACTTAAATTATTATTGACGTTTTACAAGTTGTAATTTTCCCGAACTGATGTTATTCTTATGGCAGATTTTGCAATAACTCTCGGTATCTGCTTTTTCAGGCGCTAGCCAGTTTTTGAATTCTTAATCTTATTCCCATTCTGTTTTAAATTTTTGAGCATATTTTCTTTTTTGCCTTACTGAAGGTAAGATCTGATGGATCATCAGCTAAATAAGATTCATCATAATTAATAATTGAAAACATACATTTCGATATTTAATATGTTGATATTACGCATCAATTTACTCATCTCATGAGTATCCCTGTTAATTGGCGACTTTAACAGTACCCACGTTGAATGGGGCCGGGCGGCACAACTAACGCAACGGGTAGATTATTTAAGGGAATAATCGACAACAACCTGGAAATGTCCTATCATAGAACGTCAAATCCTACGTATCTTCGTAGTGCCTCGTTCCTGGACATTGCTATTACCCGGGGTGCGATAAGGACCTCTCAGCTGCAGGAGATTAACGTCTTAAATTCGGATCATCTTCCAATCAAGATTAGCCTGTACTGCAGGATCCCGACGACGAGTGAAACCGTCGTTTCGTACAGGAATGTTGATTGGAGGGTGTTCCGGGAGCGGCTTAATGAGATAACTGTCGTCCCGGAGCAAATAGCCACTGTTCAGAAACTAGAAAACGAGGTAGAAATTCTTACTTCATATATCCAGCGCATCCGTGATGCTATGTGCGCTAGGGACACTCGGCACCCTAGCACTGAATCCCTTCCCGAACATATCCTTGATCTTATAACCTTTCGCAATCGCTATCGACGACGATGGCAGAACCGGACACAAATGGGATACGCTCGCATTAACGCGCTAGCGGAGGAAATAAGTATAAAAGTCCGGGAACATCGAAACCAAACGTGGCTCAATTATATTAACTCTATAAGCAGGGATGACATCTCACTCTGGAAGTTGGCTAAGAAAGTCCGCGGAGGCATGACGCGCATTCCTGAGATAAGGCATCGTGGCCTAGACATCGCTGATGATCTAGGAAAAGCTGAAGCCTTCGCGGATTACTTAGAGGGCGTACATAGTGCGGTGCCAGACACTCTGCCTAAGCACGAACTCTGTACGCAGACTGCAAACACATTTCGGCAGTATAAATAACCCATTCCTCCGTTAGTACTTAATAAGCTGATAATCACTCCGGCGGACATTCGCAAAGCCCTTTGCCGTCTTCCGAGAAATAAAGCTCCCGGCCCGGATAACATAACGAATACAATCCTAAAAAATTTACCTAGAAAAACCATTATCCAATTCATGCATATAGTTAACGCGGTTATTCGGCTGCAACATTTCCCTCAAACCTGGAAAATAGCGTGCATAATACACTTCCCAAAACCGGGTAAGACCCGAAACTTCCGGCATCATATAGGCCGATCTCCCTATTAAACACCCTCGGCAAGTTAGCTGAAAGGCTAATCCTGCCCAAAATAAATTGTGAAGTTGAAAAACTGCACATAGTGCCTAATGAACAATTTGACTTTCGCGGGCGACATGGCACCGTCATGCTGGCCGCGAAGTTGGCCACCGACATACATGAAGGGTTTAATAACAGGCAATCTACTGCCATGCTACTCTTAGACATTGAGAAAGCGTTCGACAGGGTATGGCACGATGGGTTGCTGTACAAGTTGCTGGCAAATTACAGCATGCCGCTACACTTGACAGCACTCATAGCGGCATATCTTGCCGGACGCACTTTCACGACAAAAATTGGCAGCAAACTCTCGGCCAGTAGAAGACTACAGGCGGGGGTGCCACAGGGAACCATATTATCGCCGCTATTATTCAATCTTTATATAGCAGATATCCCGTCAAGTTCCAATACCCACAAAGCACTCTTTGCTGATGATACAGCAATCTACTCCCTACATCCTCAAGCGGAGGTGACTAAGTCAAATCTCTCAGATCACATGAATATCCTCATCCCCTACTACGAGAGGTGGAAGATAACATTAAAAGCTCCTAAAACAGACTTAATCCTTATTTCGCGGAAGCGCAAGGATGTCAATATCGCCCCTCTCATGTTGGGCAATACGGCCATTATACCAAAGCCTAAAGTTAAATACCTCGGTATTATTCTGGATAACAAGTTAAACTTTAGTATACAGGTCGAGGCCATTATCGCAAATAACGCAATAATAAAAGCAAAAAACGCAATATAGAGAAACAACTTTATTCTATAAACAGCTTATGCCTCCTTAATCTCTACATATTAAAACTTTACCAAATCTAACCATTTTTCAAAAACAGGATCGATAACACTATCGAAAATCAATAAAAATTGACATAAAAATCATTTTCATGTATCAGGAGCGCAGCAACATACCACTTTTCTTGTAAGTGTATTACTGCTGCTGGCCCAACCAATCAAACCGTGTTCGGACACGGGGGCGGGGCCTGTTAAGGGAGCTGGCCGATGTATAAATGCGCACATAACAACGTCGTGATTACTCGTGATTCATATGACCACAAACTACCGAAGTATCCATGTCTCCGCAGCCGACACCGTGAGATTCGTCCTATATGACTTGATGCTATGCAGATTACTTGAACAGACTTAATATATTAAGTCTAATACTTTGTATAGTGTATCGTCTTTTTAATATTAATGTTGTACATAGTGTAAATAATTTTAGCATTCTGAAGTCCTGTTCCTATAGGGGACACTTTAAGCAGGGGTTTTCCGAAAATTTCCCCTGCATACAACACTAGCACCAACAAATATTGCAGACTGTACAACTAAATAGTTAGCTTTATGCAAATCACTATGATATAGAACTTTGAAGGGGTATTCCCATGTAAAGTGTGGCAAAAACGGCAGTACTGCAAACCTAGTTTTTTTTTTAAGTAGCTAGACAACAACCCCTTAAGGGTACCACCATCTGCTGGCCATCGGCGATGATTGAACATCGCTAGGCACAACAGCAGATGTTAGAACTTAGGCATGCTTATGCTAGGAATGCAATTCAAATTATGTAATACTAATCAATAAATCTTATCGTATCGTACTCATATCATGGTCATATACATTCAAAATATTCAAAAACTACAGACAAGATACGTCACATGACACAAATCGATGGACAAATATGATATAAAAGGTAATTGTATAGGGAAATACTACGCAAAAACAAAAACCGCAATCGCAGCTGGTCGCTTCTGGGAATTACCGATATCTGAAATAAGTCGTCTGCATAGAGATGAGGAACTGAATCGTGTTCATAGTCTTATCGATTGTCCATTGATTATTTTCTCACTTTACTTTTAATATTTGCATAGATCAACTCATATTATTACTTGTTTTTCGATTTTGCGGTATAATTACGAGTCTCTGCGGTAGAACGGTAGCTACAGTGTGAAAACAGTAGATCTATCGTAAAAACGGTAGATCTGGCAGCACTGCTGGATAATAAAATATCCAACTTGTCAAATCTACTCCTACAAGACAGCACGTGGCGCGTAGTTGCCATTACTTTCGATTTTTTCCTTATACTCGGAATGATCTTGGGCAGGCATATAGTTTGCCAGGGCAGGCTGCGCCTGTCCTGGCATACCCCTGGCTACGGCCTGTATTATAGACTTTTCTGTAAAGTTTTATGTAATTAGGGAAGAAGACACTGTCTGAGTATTTTTTTTAGGTGAGATAATGAACGCATGTTCTTCGCAGATGTGCGTAAGTCTTTAGTTGACCAATGTTTATGCTGTTTAATTTTGATAGGCCTAAGAGGAAAGAATTTTAATGCCAGAGTACATAAAGTTTTTATATATCTAGAAAATTCGGTATCGACATCATCATAGGGGAACACTCAGTCAGTTGTTAGGCGTTTGAAATTAAGAAATTTTTTATCCTAAAAAATACGGCACACTTTGCGCGAAGCATTTTTGCATTTGGATTTTATCGGAAATTCTGTTAATACTGCCTCATGATCAGAGAAACCCGAGTTAAAGACAGCACAGTCAACGAATTCTGGATCAAAAGATGACACGACCAGTAACGTGCCGTGGGTATAAGGGCGGGAGGGGCGAGCTATTTCGAGGGCGCCGAATGATGAGCCATTTGCAGTTTGCATTAGGAGGCTGAGGCGGGTTAGATAGAGGGCGGGGGGGGCATTCGCCCCCCCTGGCCCCCTATACGGCACGCTACTGGACACGACATAGTCTGTTGTACCTAGTTTTAGGTACTCTAGTTGGTTAGTTAATAGGCTTGATTATACCAAAATATTCGAAAATGAACCGAAGAGATTCTTGAGCAGCACACACACTTGGAAAGTCAATATTAAGGTCGCCACATACAGTGGCGTGCACACAATGAAACCACAAATGCATTGCCTACCCTGATGTTTTGACATTTTTTATATTTTCTCATTTAATTTTAATCCTGATAATATAAATTATAATTTTACTAATAAGTATAATCCAAATTTAAACAGCTTAGCTTAAGCGCCAATTAAAATATCAATTATATTATAGAAAAACATCACAGTCTACCACTCATATTACGCTACCTATATTAAACGGAATAATATTCTCCGACGGCAACCGCTAAAAAGCATTCCATAACAAACCGAAGGCATGCATTCATACCGTCAATACTGGATTTACTACGGAAGGGAAAAGCAGTGCTTGAAAAAGGATAGCCAAATGAAACGTTACATAAAAAGAAAAGAGACAAAGCATGCGAAGATGTTCCGGGCCGACCGACGACGCGACGCAACGATAAGTGCTGTTGCCAAAATGTGCTCTCTTTAATTGATATTTTGGTTTGATAGACATTCTTTTTTGCCAAGGATCATATTATTATTGTTTTTTTGCGCTTTAGTAATGGGTTTGAAAGCGATTACCGGTACATCATTACAGGGTTTGGTTAAGAAAGCTTTATTATTTAATAATGTTTAAAATTACAGTATATGGGGCATCCCTAAATTTATTAATATTTCGATATCTGGGTATTAATAACGCCATGCATTTTTTTGCAAGAAACTGAAACCCGATAATACAACACCGGCATGGGCCAGCCATAAATAAGAATAACCTCAGGTTTCCTTTTCTATGTGCCCTATTCTTGTGTGAGATTGGGATTTGACGCCCTGCGCTTTTAGTTATAGTTTTGAAAGTTTAGTTAGTTTAGTACCTATACAAGGGGTTGTTGTTTTCTTTGTGGGTTAGTTTTGTTGGTTAGAAAGAAAACCTCGATATTTTAATAAAAAAATCAATGACAATTATTAATGGCTCTGCAGGTGTCGTCATAAAACTAAAATGTATTGTTGGCTATGCTTACTTTTTGGCGAAGAAGGAAATTGTAGAGTAAACGTGGGTATATTGATGTAAATAATGTGTCAAATGTCTCAGAAAAACAAGGCCAGTCCACTAACCATTTACAACGCGTTTTCTTTGCATAGTTTTGACGAAACTCGAATTGAAAAGGCTTTATGCCTACATTTTTTGGAGCCTCAAAATGGACGTTTTTGGGCGTGGCACTTAAAAAAAATTCTACCTACAGCGGCGCCTGCAGCGGGCTTACTCTTTCTGTATCATTTTCTATTATGTTGCCTACCCTCTCCTAAATGGCACTGCACGCCACTGGCCACATAAAATTAATTTGCCTTTTAAAGGCAGGGACTCAAGCAAGCTCAGTAATCTTTGACTGAATATATGCATGTCAGCATCAGGTGTTCTGTATATACAAATAATATAGAGATAATGAGCATTATGATAGGCGATGGAAAATTCAAAAACTTTCTCAGACACTCAATTTTCGAACTTCGTTACTGCCGAAAAGTCGTTGTTAATAGACATTATCATAATACCTCCATGAGATAAATTACTTCTATTAAATCTAGTTACTGTAGTATAAATTTTTACAAACACAGACTCATCAACATTTAATGATTTCTGGAAAATTAAGCTCTTCTAATAAAAGAATTAATTCATCTGTCTGTTGTATTCTCTCCAAAGAAAAGAAATACCTCAAGGCAGAAAGAACCGCTGAGCCAATACCGTAGGCGTCGTGGAAGCGATAATACAGCCTACGCAAGGAGTCCTCGTCACCAGGAAGTCCCTCTAAAGCTAGAGCTAATCTGATGCTAGTGTTGGTGTGCCCTTCAAAACACACACTGGAGGGTTGGTCATGGAAATAAATTCATCCAGAGTAGTATATAAATACATAAAATGATTGAGAGCTCGAACAAAATAAAAAATATATTAATGACACATAATTACAATTACGTTAGCGCCTTGCTGCTATTTCGAAAGTTATTAGGAAAGTGTTAGTGTCTACTAGGAAATATCTAACGATTATTTAGAAATTCATATTGGTTTGGCTTATAATACTGCAGAAACTAAACAACTCGTTTTTTAACACTGTTAAGATAAACTAAAAAAAATGTATTTACTCGACTGTCGATATAGTGGGATATATTTAGCTTGATTGGAAGTAATTATTATATAATTCCAACATGCCGTGGTGCCAATGTATCAAATAATCAATTGCGATTTATTTTTTTCGATTTATTGAAGGTCAAAATCATATATATTAAAAATACTTATTAGCAAAACGTTATGCCAACATTAGCTCATTCGTGATTGTATGTATATAGGTATAAGTAGAAACGACTAGGGCTTTCTGAAGCCACCTTCCACCGGTGGCGCAGGCGATTAGGTAGAATTAAATCACGTGAACAGCGGATTTTTCGTTCAAAGAAATTCGACAATGAGTCCAAATGATATAGCCCAACCGCTAGGAAAATGTTTTATATTTAAACCAAATTTACATAGGCGTAACCAATTATCAATTTGTTGTAACGCGATTAGCTAATTGCTTAGCAACCGGTACATATGCTTGGTTCACTCAGCGGTGTTAATAATAATAGGTGTGGATCGTATAGTAGACAATTGGGTGAAGGCCCCGCTAAATTTTCTAATATGAATATATCAATGATTTTTAGGCATTGAAATTAGTGCAGTAAAATTTAGAATAATACCCTATCTCAGAATATTGAGAAACCCGAAAAGAAATTGCATAAACTGAACTTTACCTTGACTTCAGCACATCAAAATAAACATCAGAGATCCTAATTAAGCTATTTATTTAAATATTAAGTATATTCTCAGAGATAACGTGCACAATGGAAAATTAATTAGGTCTCAAACCTAATTGGGATTATGATATCGCACTTAAAATAATAATAAAATACTTTAAAATAAGTATCTTCCAAATTATGAGGTACGTTAACCATTAATCTTAAGTTCTAAATCATTAATACTGCCTAGTTCCATTTTAAAATAATCGGAGCTAATATGTGAATTTTTAAAGATTTGACTAATTAACAGGTAATCACAGAACGCCTTAAATAAACCACCTTAAATAAAAATTAATCCTCTAACGTCATATGGCAGGATAGACCATTCCTTCATCCACGTCAATCGGACTACTGGGTGTCTCGGTCAACAGCAATAAATCCTGACATGACCACGTTGCAAAATCAGCTTCGCAGAAGCTTGGTGCGCTATGTCGCAACAAAAACTGTATAAGCCGCAGCAGCTGCTCGTGCTCTACAAAACGCAAATAAGACCGTGCTAACAATATTCCTCACACATCTGAGGTGCCGCACCTAAACACACCCTTGGCCTGCTTCACACATACACGGCGACCAACGGTGCCATTCCATTATCTTGACTCTTCACACATTACTGGTTTGTTTTCTAATGAGTATGGATCGTACACGTGCTATAGCAATGATGATCTTATATAGACGCATGAAAAGGAAAAAAGGAAATAGAATTGTGTGGGTACATCCTATAAATATGGAAAGGAAACAGTTTGGAGCATTGTATGTCTTTTTTGAGCAGCTTCTTTTGTCCCACATAACTGGCCTTTCTTCCACTAACGATATAAGATGATCAATAACAAACTATATCTGCGTTTTCCATTTTTAACGCTATTAACACAAAACAAATGCCAATGTAAAATGTAAATACGCGAGAAAAGTAAATAAACCTGTCGTAAATACGGCAAGTGTGAAAGCTTCCATATAATTCAGTACTCGACTGAACAGTTCGCGCCGTTCAAACGGTAACGGTGACAGTCCAATTCAATGGGAAGCCACGGCAACATCACGGTAAAAATTTGCCGCACACACGGCTCCGGTGCATGTGAAAGCACTCAATATCTCATGCGTCTCTTAGCTGTGTAAACGGCGCCGCTTGGACGGCCACCGTGTATGTGTGAAACAGGCCTATAGCTGCTGGATTCCATTCAGAAGAAAGCTGTGCGTCATGTCGGCGACTTGGAGTTGACCCGAGATCTGAATAGTCTGGAACACCGCAGACATGTGGCCGAGATATCCCTGTTTTATAGATATTTTCACAGCATATGTTTCGAGGATTAGGCCCTTCTCATCCCGCCCCCAGCAACGCCTGTCAAACAGTCACGACAGATGACAAGAGCGCACCTATTTGTCGGACTTCTCTGTCTGGCGCACTGCATCACTGTAGAGCTCACTCCCAAGACATCTGTTCCCCTCAATTTACAAGTTACAGCTATTCAAGAACCGCCTCAATCAACATCTTCGCACATACACCACTCGTCGAGTGCCATAGGATCTTCTTTTAGTGTGTGTGCCACTAGGATAAAAAAATAGTTTTGAACATTCGAATATTGTTGTGAAGGTTTACCATAGAATGTTCTGTAAATTATATTTCAGGAATGTTCAGGATATTCGAAGAATATTCCTGCGTCAGGCATTAATGAATATTCCAGGATTAAAGCTGCTGTCACATGCAGTCAGCGCCTTCTACGATACTTTAGAATCTCATACCTAGACTTTGTAAATGTCGCTAGTAGTAACCTGTTTCGAGATATTTGCCAACAACAACTAAATAAGTGTGTCATTTACAAAACATCTCATTTATATTAATTATTAATACAGAAATTTGTTGTTACTTTAGGATCCTTAATTTGTAGGATATAAATAATAATAGTAAAAAAATTCGTAAAATCGGATTTATTACTGATTGATATGCTACATGCAACTGGAAAAATTAAACCAAACTTTTTTACGTACCTGAATAATTTAATATTATTATTAATAAGTAATGCAATTGTAATAGTAATAAAATTACTTTACATGTTGTCAGCTTCACGGTAAAAAATCATGCATATCAGTTTTGTAAAGTGGATATGCAGTTTTTAAATTATGGAGAACTCGAAGCTTTATCTGGTACATAGAAAAAGTTCCAGGTACGATATAGAAAAAGTCCTAACATAAAGTTGAATATTTAACACGCGGAACCTTATAAACCCAGATAATAAAACACATTATGTTGTACTACTATGATTTTAAAGACACAAAAAGCTGGCCAAAATATACAATTTTGAATGAAATATCCCTGTATAACTTTGAATTTTTAGATTATACCGAAGATTTTGAAATTATGTACCGGGTGACATCGTATAAAGTACCACCCCCCGTAACTTTTTTATTTTATTTATTTTTTTTTTAATTATGGCATACAGGCGAAATTTTTTCCTTCCCGAATGTCCATTGTAAATTTCGATAACTTTGCATATATACGAGGGGCGACGAAAAGTATATTTTTTTAATGGAATGCCCTGTATATTTTTGGGTAAAATTAAAGATCTT